>CATIWQ010008007.1:0-29568 GCA_949673415.1 Euphorbia schlechtendalii
TATGTATGTATGGACACACACACACACACACACACACACACACACACACACACACACACACACACATATATATATATATATATATATATATATATATATAAAATTTTATTACTTGAAATTTTATTGTTGGACGGGGATCACTCGATACTCGTAAATACCCGTGCAGGTGCGGAATGAGTGTGAACAAATCTACTAAACACTAAATATAGAATCCCCAAACACACACCTGAAAAGCATTGAATACGGAATAGATGTTGCACCACCCATACCGAACCCGTCTCGTTAATCTCCCTAGTTTTTACCAAGTTTTTAGAGTATTTTACAGGGGGCACCGAGTATCATGACGTAGGATTATTACCCATCCATTATAAACATGTCACAAAAATTTTTCATATGCAACCGAGTATTTTAGAATACACTGCATTATACGTATCTCAATTTTCAGTTAGTAGGACACATGTCTTGTAATGGTGAATGGTATTCTAGAATATCCGTCACCATGTAAAATTTCGGAATGATAGATTTTTTACATATGGAACCGGGTATTCTAAAATACCCTACTATAGTGCATTACATGTGTCCCAATAATCAGTTAATGAAACACATATGTTGTAATGGAGCCGGGTATTTCAGCTCCATGTAAAATTTGTAAAAAATGGACCTCTCGTGGCTCGTAAAAGCTCCAACTATCGATTTTTTCATTTTAAATTTATTTGTATTTTTTCACCTAGTTCATGAGCATTTTTGCTATTTAAACTAAAACTTTAAGACCACCAAGTTATTTTTTTGGTTTGATAATATAGTTTTAAGATGGATTACTATATATACATTTATTGAACTTATAAGGTCTTACCTGATGGTTAAGATCGAAATTGTGGACTTTATAAAGTTTTAGGTTCAAGTCACATTCAGAGGGGATGATGGAGATTGGCAGGTGGCTACTCGTAGAAAATTAGGAAACAGGAAATCAAAGTCACCTTCGCGACAGTCATCTCCTCGAAATAATCAATGAGTACGCTCTTTTGGAACTGTAGGGGTATTGGTAATAAAGATACCCAGATTTATATTAAAAGCTTAGTTAAGATGTATAAACCTATTGTTCTTTGCATAGCTGAACCTATGATTAAGCTTAATAGGATTGCACCCTCTTTCTGGAGGCAAATTGGTTTTGTTTATGTTGGTTGCAATGACAAAATATTTCCAACGTTATGGGTCTTCAAATCAGTGCGGAGTGACTGGGTTTTGGATTTAATCACTGCCACAGATCAATATGTTGAGGTTCGTTTGAGCAGAAACTCTCTCCAACTGTACCTTGGTTTGGTTTATGCAAGTACGGATCCATAAACTCGCTACTTTCTTCCTAGCCCTAATCTTAATTAAAAAAAAATGATCATGTAAACTATTTAAAACAAATTATGGAAGCAAAAACCAAGAATTTGATATTAATTACATGGATCCATTTTTTATCCGTTTATGGATCCGGATCCGTGAAATCCGTTGGATCTGGATCTCAAAATTATGGATCCAACAGATCCGAGACTGATCCGGATCTAGTACATTTAAACGGATCCGAATCGAGTCCAAGTTGGATCCGATCTGGATCTAGCCAGTTGCCATCCCTAATTACGGACAATCGGTACGTAACAACCGTCCGTAATAATTTCTCCGTGTTTCTTTACTAGCTTTCACAGACTGTTTCTAGTACAAGCCTCATGAATGGTTCTACCCTATAGGCCCTTTTTCCACCAGTGTTAGTTTCATTCAACAAAAAAGATTGAGTCACCCCTACTTTGTTCTTCTTGTTCCCTAGTTTCATTTTAAAAAAGTTTATGTGATGCAGATTGAGAAAAGTAATTTTGAAGCCAAAGTATTTCAGATGATAATTAATGAAATGGATATTATCATGCATACCGGACTGTCATTATCATCTATTTTAATATAGTTTGACTTTTAGTTGAAAGGGAATTATTAGAGATGCCAACCTAGTTGTGATGTCTAGCTTCCCATTTTTTCTACTCGCTAGTCTCATTTCTTATGGAAAAAAATTGGTTACATTTTACTAGAAATAAGCAGTTGTTTTCTCACCAAATGCATCAGGTTCAAGGTGTCTTGGTAGGGGTGCGCTCGGTTTCAAATGGTTGGGAACCCCCCATTTCGCCTTTTGTAAAGTGCAATACAAATGGAGCCATCTTTCACAATGGCGCTTCAGTTTGCTGCGGGTTGATGATGTGTAATCCGGTGGGAAATTTTGTGTGTTTGAAATCAGGAAAGTTATTTCATGTCTCGATTGTGGAAGCTGAAGTCCTTTCCATTAAAGGAGCTCTTTATTGGTTGAAGAATATTAGATACTCGCATGTGATAATCGAAATAGATAATTCAAATCTCTAAGATGCTTTGGTTGATAATGAATATGGTACTCTTACTTAGCGTTAAGTATTTGGGAATGCAGAGTATTGTCTCAAGGTTTTGCATCAAGAGATATCGATGTCATGGCACACAACATGTCTATAGTTGTTCATGAAGTTAAAGTAACAGGAGTTTGGTTGTCTACCCCTCTACTTTGTGTTTCTCATCTATTTCCTTCTTAAAACATTACAATCTTTTTCTCTAAAAGAATCCTGTATAATATTTATAAATACACTTCACACTACATTTTAAAACAGACTTGTGCATCTATAATGGCCTATACTTGGCCCTAAAGCCTGTTCACCCCATGAACATACAAATGTTCCACATGACCCCTAAACTTGTTAAATTGACCTTATAATAGTCCCCTGAACTTGTTAAAGTGGACCTCGTAGCCCCCTGATTCAGCAGCATTAAATTTTTCCAATTCTAAACAAATCTCTTTAACAATAATTAAGGTTTGAAACAAATGGTAGCCGCTTTGAATTTTTACACACCTCATTTATTGCTTTGCAACCTTTGACATAACTCAATCACTCATATCTAGTAATATAATGTAACTCTAATGTCAGGCCGACAAGTGACCGTCGCTCAAAGGTGAATGGTAGAGAGACAAATATGGTTGAATGCTATATGTTCCGAAAGAGTGTTTCAGATAAGTATCATTGAAGCCACGCATCATGGTATTAACCCTGCTACCTCTAGTAAATGCCCAAGCCAATGCAATTTGATGACCTGAAATTTAAAATATTGGTGCACCTATAAATTGTTAATACCTAAATCCTCTCTTGTGCAAATAATGAAACAATAACACAAAAATGGAGTTAGTTAATTTTTCCGAACTGTGCAAATTAGAGGAACAGCAACTACTATACTTTTTGGGTTTGAATAAACATCAATTCTATAACAAAACAAAAAATAAATCTTGAAGGAGATATGATTTGACTTGCAAGCTCTAGAAATTACTAAATGAAAATTACAATTGAAGACCATATATACCACTAATAGCTACAAGGAAGAACACACTGTTCATCCGGGGATTTAAAAAAAAAAAGGATGATGTGTAGTTTTTTACAAGTACAATCGATTGTGGATACATCTATATCGTATTCCATTGAATTCAAAGTATATATCTATAGCTAACATAAGATAATTATATTCATCATGAACATAAGACAACCATCCATATCGTTGTCATGGTTGCCACCATCAATAAGTCATATAGTTTCTTTAATATGAAGTTTTTTCCATCCACAAGCTTAACAAGTCATCGTCCATGAAGTTAATTTCCTCTGCTAGCTCCTCACTTGCTTCGTAGCAGAGACGATTAGCTCATGACGACAGCTTAACATGTATACTTCCTTCTTTCTCCTCGTTTTTGTCACATTGAACTTGTCCATTTTCTCACCCATAAAATTTTCAAGATCGATTGCAATGTCTAAATTTGTCTTCAAGATCGTTACGAAGATCATAGCTTACCATTTGAATGTCATTGCAGCAAGGATTATTTCGGAAAATCAATTTGGTTTCATCAAAGGTAGAAGCATTCGTGAATGCATCGCTATGGTATCGGAAGGTATTAATCTTTTAAATCAAAGAAGTTTTGGTGGCAATTCAGCATTGAAAATTGACATTCGAAAGGCCTTTGATACTCTTGACTGGAATTTCCTCATCACGGTGCTTGAATCGTTTGGTTTTAATTAATGGAATTTTTATTGATTGGATTCGAAGTATCTTAACCTCGGCTAGAATCTCTGTTCTTACACCAATTGGGTAAGGTGGTTTCTTCAAATGCACTAAGGATGTGTGATAGGGCAATCCACTCTCTCCGCTGCTCTTTTGCTTGGTGGAAGACCTCTTAAGTAGGCTGCTACTATCTCTGGGGGATTCAAGAAATATCAGCCGCATGAGATACACTTCTGAGGTATTTTTTTCCGTCCCATATGCTATATGTGGATGATATCCTTGTTTTTTGCAAAGTAACAATGGCAATATGAAAGTGATCAGAGATATATTTGAATTATATGAAACCAACTCGGGATGGCGCATAAATTGGAGCAAGTCTTTTGTCTATTTCGAGGACTCGGTTCAGGTTGCTAGAGCTTATACACTGGTGGAATTAACAGGAATTAGAATAGGCAATATCCCTTTCTTGTACTTAGTGGTTCCACTTTTTTTTAATAAGATTAGGGTCAGAAAGAAAGAAGAGAGGGTGACATTAATCCCTCAGTGAAAGCGCCGCTTATAGCCCACACCCGAAGGCAGGCCATGGAACTAACACCATGGGGGGACCCGCCCCCAATCCTAACAACCCCCTTAATGTTTTATTAAAAAAGAAAAAAAAGGTTCGATACAAAAAGCTAGAGAAAATGAAAAACTAGAAAAAACTAAGCTACGCAGCTATCTAAAACTATAATTACAAAATCCATTAAAATCGTGATGTAACAGCCCTCGGCGGAAGTGGGGGACTTGAGACCATTCAGAGCTCGTTTGAGAAATACAACCATGGTTTACTAGAGCTTCCGCTATCCTATTGCCTTCTCTAAACACATGAGTGACCAATATTTGCATCGATTGCAACAAATGTATGCATTCCATCCAAGCAGTCTGAATATGCCAAGGAACTCTTGTGCTCTTTGTTTGAATTTAGCGAACTATGAAAGTCGAGTCACTTTTGATCCAAATTCTATTCCAACCTTTAATTGCTGCCATTTTATTAGCAAATATCGCCGCCCCCAACTCCTCAACAAAAGCGTAAGTCATCAGCCTGTAAAAAGAAAATCCATAAATAAAAGAACCGTTAGCATCTCTAAAGACCCCTCCGCATCCCGAAGGTCCCAGAATCTCGTCAGTTGAGGCATCAGTGTTGACTTTATCCAGCCCTCTAATGGTCGAACCCATTTTATTCCGATTATCCAAGGCGCTCTATGTGGCCGAGGGAGAATGCCGAGGTTATCAAGTGTTTTATTTTCCGTTTCTGAATTCCATACCGAACCAAAACCAAGCTTATCTGTTCTTCGCAGAATTTCCCATTGCATGTGAAGTGAATGGCAAATACTGGGCCGCTCATCATCAATGATGCATTTGTTTCGCATAAACCAAATCAACCAAATTATGTTAGCAACTCCTGAATTCTAAAGAGTTTGAAGCTGTGTGCTGAATTTGTAAATAAAGGCTACTATTAATACCTCTTTGATGCCAAAATCCGTGTCAAAATATCTCCCAAACAATGATTGAAGAGTTGTCCATAATGATCGTGCGAAAGGGCAACCTGCAAAAAGATGATCTTTATCTTCAACATGGTTTTTGAAATGACAGCACATAGAGACTATGTTAATTCCTTTGCGAACCGGCGCATCATGTGTGGGAATATACCCATTAATTACTTTCCAACAAATAATGGAGTGTGATGGAGCGATGGACAGATGCCAAATTTTCTTCGAGAAAGGACAGCTAGAGTAGTCAGCTTGCAGCCACTGATAGAATAATTTGACAGAGAAGTTACCGTCACTAGCTGGTTTCCAAAAGGCCACATCCAGCCTGTCTCCTAAGAAATGAACGTCCCTAATCTACTGTTGTACAAAAGGGGGCAGCTCAGACGGTAAATTTGACCAAGAATTATCCATAATAAACTGATTTACCAAGTCGTATCTCCTTGCCAATTTAGTCAACGATAATTTACTTAGGGGTTCCACTTTTCCATGGTATACCGAAGGCAACTTATTTGAGGATGATTTTTCTCAAAATTTTGCAACGATTTGCTGGTTGGATGGGAAGCTCTCTTTCCATGGCAGGCTATAAAGTTCTTGTTAAATCAGTTATTAATAGCTCTTTGCTCCATTCTTTCATGGTATACAAATGGCCCCAATCATTACTTAAGAGTCTTGAACGTGTGGTGAGGAATTTTATTTAGACTGGCAACATTGGAAAAAGAAAATTAATCACTGTCCCTTGGAAAATTTATCAAAGGCCGATTGCATTGGGAAGAATTGGCTTGAAAAAATTCGAGGATATTAACACTTCGATGTTGGATAAATTGGCATGGGGGCTAGTTACATGTACGAGTGGTTTGTTTCCTCTTTTGCGGAATCGTTTCTTGAAGAATGATCATGCTAGTGATTGGTTAACTAATTCCACCATCTGGAATTCAATGCGGCTTGTGTATGGTTTGCCACGGGGAAAATATGGGGTGGTTTATTAGTGAAATATCTATATTAAATTTTTGGAACTCAAAGTGAATAACACCGACTCTCGAGGAATCTTTAAATCTGCCCATGGATGAATGCGCCAAGAGGTCAGCCTCGGTTAATCAATTTATAGAGGATGGCTCATGGTCTGACTTACCGATAGAGATTCCACCTCTTGTGCAACAGCAGATTGAGGACATCAAACTCTCGGGTGACAAGTTGGACGTGGCCTATTTAAAGCCAGCTAGTGATGGTAATTTGTTTGTCAAATTATTTTATCAATGGTTGCAAACGCAATACCAAAGCTATCCATTTTCGATGAAAAATTTGGCATTCAACTATTACTCCTTCACATTCTATTATTTGTTGGAAATTGATTAGATGACATATTCCCACCCATGATGCTCTCATTCACAAGGGAATTAACATTATCTCTATGTGCTGCCTTACAAGAAACATGTTGAAGATAAAAACCATCTCTTTGCCACTTGCTTTTTTACACAGTCTATATGGACAGCTTTGCAATCGCTGTTTGGGAGAACTTTCAGCATTGAATTAGACATCATGGAGGTAATCACAGCAGCCTTTATACACAACTTCAGACCCCAACTTCAGGTGTTATGCAATTCTAGAATAGTCAATGTAATTGGCTTATTTGGTTTGCAAGTAATAAGTGCATCTTTAACAGAGAACAACCCAATATTCACCTCTCCCTTCAAAGGCTTTGGGAAATCCTTCATAGAACACATAACATTGGCTTTGGCTCAATCTAGAACCTGGAGATGGAAAAGAGAACGCTGAACAGTCTCGGTATCTCTCCTCGATTTCATAAAGCGCCCCGGGTGATCGGAGTAAGATGGTTTCGATCGCTAGAAGGCTGGTTGAAGTCCAACACTGACGCTTCAATGGAGGGTACTCCAGGCCCTTTGGGATGCAGTGGAGTCTTTCAAGATGCTAACGGTAATTTTGTTTATGGCTTTGCTTTCTACGGGTCAATGACTTTTGTGTTTGTTGCGAAGTAGGAGGCGGCTATTTTTGCTATAAAAACGATAGCAAATAAGGGATGGAACCAACTTTGGATTGAAAGTAATTCAATTTTCGTTGTTCAACTTCTTCTAACGAAGAGCAAAAAAGTTCCTTGGTACATACGGGTTGCCTGGATGGATTAGCTATGATGAAATCGATGCAATTATTGGTTACACATGTGTTTAGGGAAGGAATATGATAGCGGATGCCCTAGCTAACCATGGTCGGATTTCCCAAACAAACTCGGAATGGCTACAAACACCCCCACTTTTGCCGAGGGATGCTTTATCATGACTTGAATGGCTTGTGTAATTATCGTTTTAGATAGATGTGTAGCTTAGTTTTCTTAGTCGTTTTTTTCTCTCTTTTTCCTTCTATAACAAACTTTTTGTTTTTTATTATTAATAAATCTTTAAGGGGGTTGTTAGGAGTGGGGAAGGGCGGGTCCCCTATGGTGTTAATTCCATGACCTACCTTAGGGTGTGGGCCGTAAACAGCGTTATTACTGAGTGACTAATGTCACCGTCGCTTCTCTCTTCCTTTCCCTAATTTTATTCATATCAAGAGAGGGATTACCTTGTGAAATAGAGGATGCTTCTTTCCCTTTCTTCATTCATTGCCTTTCTTCCAAATTGCAGATATTTAACACTCAAAGCGGCCATTGTATATTTGATTTTGATTCTCACATAGAAGGCCTATTTACACTGCCTTCTGTAAATTAAGGTTCCCCCTATTTTACCTTTTTTGTGTTTCTTATTTGGTTTCAATTTTTAATTACTTTCCTTATAAACATATATATGGATATCGGTATATATGGAAATCATTTAAAGAATTGTTTTTATATAACTAAAATTTATTTCTTCAATAAATATCAATTATGTTCGTGAAAATTTATTTGTTGTGATTTTTTGTAATGAACATTCTGTCAATTGAAATGATTGTATGTACCATGCTATGTGCGTAAGTGTTACACACTTTGCATTTAATATACTTATGAAATAACTAATATTTGAAAATATCATGTTCATTTTCTCATTCAAATTGAAGATTTTAACCAATAATTCAATGTTGGAAAATTTAGCTCATGAGAAGGATAATACCTGGAAAATGTCACAGGGAAAAAGAAGAAAAATAGTCGGCTTATTACTTCATCGAATTTATTGCCTGATGCGCGAATGAACTCAATTATTATTGGTTTGGCTAGCAGAAACTAAGGACCAAGCATGACACATTCTAGAAGCGACTCGTCTTGGAGTGAACAATCCTTGGTTCCCAAGAGAGTCACCATTATGAGACTCAAGCGACTAGTATAGCAGACATTTTTTTGCATGCTAGTCACAAAGCACAATGAAAAGCTCACCAAGCTCGCAAGAACAAGTTCTAATCTTTTAGGGCATGTTTTGTTTGTTTTTCATGTGGTTTTCTTTACTTTCTTCCTTTTCTTTTATTTTGAACAATCCATGGTTCCCAAGAGAGTCACCGTTATGAGACGCAAGCGGAATGATCACGACATTTTTTTTTCGTGCTGGACGCGAAGCACAACGGGAAGCTTGTTGGGAATATAACACTCAAAAGAACAACTTTGATTAAACTCAAAAAAAAATATTACAAGAATACTCACTCAAATACAACACTACAACTCACTCTTATTTTATTTCTTCTTTTCTCTCTTAAGAAGTTCTTACTTCTACTTGATGATAAACAACTAAGCAACTCACCTATTTATTGGTGAATGATACAACTCCCAACTAACACATTTACTAACCACAACATCCAACTAACCACAACTCTCAACTTAAACAATTAATAGCCAACTTATTTGGTTGAATTTAATAACATTCAAATTGGTTGTAATTAATAACCTCAAATTTAGTTTGAGTTTTTTTAGATGGAACTAGTTTATAATCCAACAAAGCTCACCAAGCTCGTAAGAACAAGTTCTAATCTTTTTAGGGCATGTTTTGTTTGTTTTGCATGTGGTTTTCTTTAATTTCTTCTTTTTCTTTTATTTTGATTTGTTGCCATTCTTTCTTTTCTTTTTAATAAATAGGGCCTGTAGCTTCCTTGCTCAACATTATTTAAAAAAACCAATAATATATAAAATAATATATAAGGTGCTAATGATTTTGTTGTTATCTTGCATCGGAAATAAATATGAATGATGAGTGTAATATAAGTGGAGTAGATTGGACCTTGACCCAAGCCAAGATTTGCTAGCTAAGATTTGACTTAAAAGATCTTTTCAACTTGAACCTCGCAATGCTAGCTAAGATTTGCTGGTCTTCAATCACTGGGAAAAGTATTTGTGCTACTTTGCTGCGGTCCCATTTTCTCAAGAACGATGTCCCTCGCATTAGATTGCCAACTCTAGTGTTTGGAGCTCGATAAGATTAGTTTCTGGAATTTTTGTGGTCAAAATCTGAATAACCTCAGCCCTCATACACACCGTCAGTCTGCAAATTTAAACTCTTTGGAAATGTGCTATTGTTAACGTGGTTTAGTCCGTTTGGAAACTTCAGAATGCTAGTATCTTCGATAATCAGTCTCCGATTATACATGGGACTTTAAGATCTTTATCGAGGGCTGCTTCTTTTAGTTCTTGTTCAGATTGGAATTCAGTTGTTATAAAGGGCATTCTTACAAATTTCGGTGTTCAGCTGATACTTCTTAAAGCACCAAAGATCATCAGCTTTAGTTGGATTTCTCCACCTGATAATTGGATAAAGATCATCAAGCTTAGTGGAATGTGGGGGCGTCTTCTGAGATTCTAAGGGAAGATTCATAAGTTGCTTTTGCAAAGCCTTTGGGAACGGCTTACGCTTTCATCGGGAATTGGTGGCAGCCATTGAAAAAATCAATTAAGCTTCGATTAACGGTTGGTATGACCTTTGGTTTGAGAGCAATTCGATGTATGTGGTAATGAGCTTTAATTCAAGCCGCAAATTAGTGCCGTGCATGGTTCATACGGCCAAGAAAATGAGCTCCATGCGTGTTTATGTTTCTCTACGGTTAACATAAGACAATTATATCTCTCAAAAAACAGAATACACTTATAGTAAAACGGTTCAAATCCACAATTCCAATTAACATTTTCCGATTAATAATCATTATGAATCTAGGGACTTTTTTAAAATCTATATATAAGTCATCATTGCCACTAAGGCTGATCAAATCAGTGTTGATGATCAGGTAGCTTCATATGATGAGTCCAGTCAAGTTAATGATCCATCTCAGAGATCTCCAGTTCTTCGATTAGACATTTTTTCACTCACATTCGTCAACAAAAAGTTTTCGACCAAGGTTAATAAGCCATCATCCATAGACTTCAGTTCCTCCATTGGCTCCTCAGTTGGCTTCAACCCTAAAAACACATCGTGTAGAAATTTTATATATTATTAAAAACTAGGCATGCGTAATAAAAAAGTAGATATGGCTACACAATTTCGAAAAACTTAATTGGACAAAAGTGATAAGAAGAACAATTGATCACGCATCAAACATTTAACAGAGCATATCAAACCTATGTTGGTATTTTTGTGTAATTTGATCAATTAGTTGACCAATGTGATCATAATATTCCATCAAACAAGTCAGGAGAGTGCGGAGCGTTAGATAATAAGAATTAGTAAGAGGAGAAGTGGATTAAAGAGAAGAAAAATGATTCTAACTCACTTAATAATTTCCATTGATAATGAGAACTATTTATACAAGACTTGAGGTAAATCAAAGAGATGTAAACATAAATGAAATACATGAATATCCTAAGTACATGAACATTCTAAATGCATGAATTGAACAAATACATGAATTCAAATAAAGCTGTGTAGTTAATATGATCCATTGAACTTGATAATGCATGAACAAGTTTAATTATAATAAACTTCGACACTCCCCCTTAAACTTGTTCTTTTGTAATGCCAAGATACGTCCTTAGTCTGGAAAATACTTCAACCTTCAAAGCCTTGGTGAAAATATCTGCAAGTTGCTCTTCATTTCGCACATGCTTAAGGACCACTTCTCCTTTATTGATACTCTCTTTGATAAAATGAAATTTGATGTCAATATTCTTGCTTCTATCATGAAATATCGGGTTCTTACTCAAAGCAATTATGGACTTGTTATCAACAAAAATGTTCGTGGCTTCAACTTGAATTAAACCCAACATCTCTAACAATCTTCTTAACCAAGTAGCATGACAAACACAAGAAGCCGCTGCCACATATTCCGCCTCACACGATGATAACATAACAATCGATTGCTTCTTTGAACTTCAAGTAAATGCTGAATCTCCCATATAGAAAGCAAAACTAGATGTACTTTTTCAATCATCCACATCACCACCAAAATCGTTGTTGCTGAAACCTATTAAACTTCCATTAGAACTTGCAGCATAAAACAAGCCATAATCAAAGGTTCTTTTTATGTACAAAGGATCCTTTTTTCTGCCTTCATATGACTCATGCATGGTTCTTCCATATAGAGATTAATCAGTACAACTCCATACAAGATATCGGGTCTTGTACAAGTTAGAAATCTCAATCTTCCAACCAATCTTTGAAATAGAGTTGGATCTACAAATGCACTATCATCAAACTTACTCATCTTTGTTCCACATTCTACAGGAGTACTGACTGGACTACAATGCTCCATTTGAAACTCCTTCAAGATTTTTGCTGCATATCCTTTCTGAGAAATGAAAATACCATCATCTCCTTTATTCACTTCAATGCCTAAATAATATTACATATGACCCAAATCAATCATTTCAAATTCCCATGCCATCCTCTCCTTAAACTCATCAAACATCTTTGAGTTTGTCCTTGTAAAAATCAAGTCATCTACATACAAGCAAATAATCATCAAATCACCATTATTATCTTTATTGACATACAAAGCATGTTCATGCAGACACTTTATATAGCCATTTTTTTTAAAAATGCATCAATGCGAGAATACCACGCCCTTGGATCTTGCTTCAAGCCATATAATGCTTTCTTTAACCTCAAAACCTTATCTTCATCACCTTGAACTTGAAAACCCAACGATCGCTCTATATAAACATCTTCTTCAAGATACCCATTCAAAAATGCTGACTTCAAATCCATTTGATTGATATTCAATTTATTTTGAGCAAGTAAAGCAATAATCAATATGGTTGTCTCCAAAAGGGCTACAGGAGCAAAGACTTCTTCATAGTCAATAGCAAACTTTTGAGTGAATCCTCCAGCAACAAGTCGAGCTTTGTAACGTTCAAATTCCCCTTGTAAATTCTTTTTTATCTTGTAAATTCACTTTACACCAATGGCTTTCTTTTCTTTTGGAAGATTCGCTAGCTCCCAAGTATCATTCTTCTGAATCGCTCGAATTTCTTCATCCATAGCTACTCTCCATCTATGGTCTTTAGCTGCATCTTCAAAGCATAGTGGTTCTAAGTTAGAATACATGGAAAACAATGTGGATTTTTCCCCTTGCACTTCATTAGTTACAGCATGAATATCAGCAAGATCTTTCATATGAGGCTTTCGTTCAACAGAACTTTTAGGCGATAGATCTCTACGATTCATTGGAGAAGAAGGAGGAGTTTGAGGCTCATCCATGACATCTTCTTGAATTCCATCATTACAATATGGAAGAAAATTATAATTGGCATCTTTAACATTCCAATTCCACGAGCCTTCTTCATCGAAAGTAACATCTCTACTGATCACCTTTTTTCTGTTTATGGGTTCATAAAGCTTGTAGCCTTTAAAACTTGCATCATATCCCACAAACACTATGGATTTATCATCAAGCTTTGTTCTTGACTCATCAGGAACATGGGTGTAAGCAATACTCCTAAATACTTGCAAATGAGTAATGCTTGGCTTTCTTCGCTCCATAATTCTTGAGGTATAACTTTTGATAGGGATTTTTTGGGACTTTGGTTGGATAAGTATAAGTCACATGCAACTACTTCTTCCAAAAATTCTCTCGGCATCTGCTTCTCTTTCAGCATGCTTCAGACCATGTTTAAAACTGTTCAATTCTTCCATTCCACCACACCGTTTTGCTATGGAGATCTTGGTATTGTTTGTTGAAGTCGAATGCCATGAACTTCACAAAAGCTATTGAATTAATTTGAGATGAATTCTCCTCCTCTATCAGTTCTAAGGGTCTTGATTTTCGAGCCACTTTGATTCTCAACCAAAGCTTTGAAATTCTGAAAATTTCAAAAAATCCGAACTTCTCTTTCAAGAAATATACCCATATATTACAGATAAAATTATCAATAAAGAATAGAAAGTACCTATTTTTTCCATATGAAGAAGGTGATATCGGCCCACAAACATCTGCATGCACAAATTAATGTGGATTTTTGGCTCTAGTGAATGACTCCTTAGGAAAGCTTTGCCTGAATTGCTTTCCATACATGCAACCTTCACAAATCTTTTACTCGAAAGTCATTTAAGGTAACCCATTCACCATTTTTTCTTGAGACATCATTCTCAAATCACCAAAGTTGAGATGACCCATGCGTAGGTGCCATAACCAAGATGAATTTGAACAAGAAGACTGCAAACAAATGCCAAAGTCAGTGTTGAGTTGAATTTTGAACATTCGATTCTTTGACATCGATACTTTGGTAGTAAGTTCTCCTTTTCTTCCCTTCTTAACCATCTCACAATTCATCATATTAATCTTGTAGCCCTTTTTTATGAGCTGTCCCAAACTCAAAATGTTGGAGTTTAGCTATGGAACATAATAAATTTGAGAAATAAAATCATAGTCTCCATTCTTTAATTTAACAAGAATATCTCCTCTTCCCATGATTGGAAATTCAGTTTCGTGGCAAAAAGAAATATTTCTAATCTTCGATTCCTCAAGTTTGTAAAATAGATTTTTGTTACCGGTCATGTGATTATTAGCGCCATTATCGAGATACCAAGAATTATCATTTTTATCTCCTACACAAGTGAGCAACAACAAAGAATTTTTTGGTTTTTCTTCGTACTCTTCCACTTCAGCATAATTAGCCTCTTCATTTGCTGAATTATTTCTACATTCATTTGCATAATGACTGAGCTTTTGACAATTATAACATCGAACTCCTGATCTTCTTCCACCACCACTTCGATTCCAAGTGCCTCTTGCTCTTCCTCTTGTATTTTCTTGATGAGGATTTGATTCCTCGTTATTAAAATGAGTTCTTCCTCTTTCATGACCTCTGCCTTATCCTTTTCCATGAACATAGCCACTTCTTCCTCTACCTCTACCTCGAACGAAATTGGATTCGCATTTTTCGTGCAAATTCAGTTTTTTTTAAGAACTTCCGCATCGGGCTCCTCTTTTTTCTTTATTCTTTTTTCATTGGCTTGTAATGAACCCAAGAGTTGATCCAAAGAAATTGAATCCAACTCCTTAGATTCTTCAATTGGAACCACTATATGGTCAAACGTGGTAATCAGCGAGCGAAGGATTTTTTCAACAACATGAACATCATCCATCTTTTCTCCATACCTCTTCATTTGATTGACAATCGCCAATACTCTAGTAAAATAATCTAATATAGTCTTAGATTCTTTCATATTCAAGGATTCAAACTCACATCTTAGAATTTGAAGATGAACATTCTTAACTTTGTTAATTCCTTGAAATGAGTTTTGGAGAATCTCCCATGCCTGCTTCGCTGTTACAACAGGTGCAACTTTTTCAAACATACTCTCATCTAGACACATGTGAATAAGTGAAAGAGCTTATTGATCTTTCTTCCTTGCATTTTGCAATGCAGTTCTTCGTGCTTGATTCAAAGAGTCTTCATCTTCTAGTTTTATAAAACCCTTATCAACAATCTCCCATATATCTCGAGCACCCAACATGGCTTTGATTCTAATACACCAATTATCATAATTCTCTTTGGTGAGTTTCAAAAAAGGAAATGAATATACGTTGGAATTCATGGTTTCGATTAACTAGGCTCGGTTACCACTTTGTTGGATAGGAAGAATTAGTAAGAGGAGAAGTGGATGAAAGAGAAGAAAAATGATTCTAACTCACTTGATAATTTCCATTGATAATGAGAACTATTTATGTAAGACTTGAGGTAAATCAAAGAGACATAAACATAAATGAAATACATGAATATCCTAAGTACATGAACATTCTAAATGCATGAATTGAACAAATACATGAATTCAAATAAAGCTATGTAGTTAATATGATCCATTAAACTTGATAATGCATGAACAAGTTTAATTATAATTAAACTTCAACACTAAGTGCACGCTTGTTCGAGTTCCATTACGATACTAAGCTTACCAAGGTCCGGGAATGAATTTTTGCAACGCTTCTATTTAGCACCATTGCGACTGCTCGAATGGACACTACCTTTCACAATGCTTTTCTTTGAATGGTTGAAACTACTTGTTTCATGCTTATAAATACCTGACATTGGTAATGATTTCAAAAGTGGTTTTTTATGGTAACATTTTCTAAAATCTGGTTCATTTTTTCTTCACAACAAAATTCATTCTAAGTTATTGAGTTCTACTCTGATTTTATCTGATTGAAAATTTTAGGAGAACCCCCAAATTAGTATCAATCTAAAAGTGTTATCATGACTTCAAAGATTATCCAAGTTATTTCAGCAATTTCCCAACAAAGATTGAAACTAATATCTTCGAAAAATGATGACGATCGGAAAATCTGTTGAAGAAGTCATGGAAATCAATTGATATTCAAAATACTTTCGATCTTGGATGCTAAACAAGTATGAATTCGATCCGTTCTATGTTTTATATGTGATATTCTGTTGCTACATTATTCTGAAATTTCTGGAAATTTGTTTCTGGAATTCGATTTCACGTTATTCGTGAATCACGCGGAAAAAGTGTGAAAATGGAGAAAAATTGAGTTTTTTTAGAGTTTTAACAAAATATAAGTGTTTTGGACGTGATTTTCTAGAAAATATGTTATTCCGGTGTTCATATGGCATGAATTATTTATTGGGTTCGGTTTTGGCTGGATTTTATATGTTTTTATTGGAAAAAGTTTTGAATTCCTTGTTGTTTTGTGTAAACATTAAATTTCCATTCACTTTTTCGTAAAATAGACTATGCCAATAGACTCGGAATGCAAAACCAAGTAGAATTGCAAATGTCCGGTTGCTGGATTCGGCTAGCAAGGCGGAGCGTGGCACCCACGTGCCGGCTGGCGATTGTGATGCGCCTAAGGGTGGTTACTTGTTGGTACGTGGATGTCACGGGCCTATGGCTAGCCATTCACCTGCCGCCGAACCGGTGTACCGGTTAGACACATGGCATTCGGTGGTTGGTTGTTAAGATTTGTTTCTTTGTTTACGGATGTACCATGAGCTCTTTTTGGGGCTTCTCTAATTGTGTCACGTGGCACTCATCTAACGACCAGTATTTGTTTTCCCAATTTCTCCTTCTAAATAATGTCTTTTCCCTTCGAAAATTTTTCTATCCCCCCATATTAATATTTTTTAGATTTAATTGTGATTATTTCAGAATTTTTTGAGATTCTAAAAATATTGTTTATTATTCATTTTATGTTAATATATGCTTAAAATTATGGAAAATTAGTTTCTGAATTTTTAAAATATTTTCTATTTTTTAGAAAGTAATTTTGAACCTACTAGAAAGTAATTAAAGAATTTTCATATGTTCATTAATTAGATAATATTTTCTTTATATATTTGTATTACTTACACATATATATATTAAATGAAAATGTACCATTTATATGTAAAGTAATTATTATATAATGGTTGAATTTTATTATAGATATGAGGTATAATGCCATTGAATATATTAATAATATATTTATGTATTTTGAGATATCTCCGTTAGGGTTTGATAACCCTAGTTACCGCTGATTGATTTCTGGTCAGATCTGGTTGCTTTCTTCCCATCTTTCATCCTTCTTTTGGTTTCTTAGCACTCTACTTTGGATTAGCTTTGTTTCTTGGCTTGTTTTTGCTATTTCTTAGTTTATTCTCATCATGGACACGGGTTTTTCCAATGCAAGTTTTCTTGCGGAACTTTTTGAAGCACAGTACTGCAGCCCGCCCAAGAAAACAACCTCGGTTTCTACTGCTACTACCTGTAATACTAGATCATATGCTCAGGTCGTAACCAATCAGGTGTCAATCCCTAAGTTTCCAACTCGGGAAACTATCCCGGAGAAAGGAGGTTATAAATCAGTTCAGATATCGTAGGATTTTTATGAATAGAGGGTTCGACAATGCTCTTTTTCGCTCATAGGGAGGTTGATTTTGCCGAAAGGAAGTGCCCCAAGAAAGCTTAATGAGTTGAAGACACAATTATCTAAGATTTGAGATCTTAAGAACAGCTGGAAGTTAATTCCGATTGTTAGGGGTTACTATCATATGATGCTTTGTTCTTTGGAATGCAAGACTCATGTTTGGAGTAAGGGAAGCATCAACCTTAAACCTGGAATTTTTGGACTATAACCTTGGGTGGTAGATTTTGACCCTTATGCGGCCAACATCATAAATGCGCAAGGGTGGGTACGTTTGTAAAGCCTCCCATGGGAATACTAGGATCGTCAAATGCTAGCTGAAATAACTAGCTGTTTCGGAGTTCTTCTTCATGTTGATAAAGCAACGGCTGAAGGTACTTTTGGACATTATGCAAGAGTTTTAGTAGATATTGATTTATCAAGCACCATTTCGAATAAGATAGGTGTTGAACGGAAAGATAGTGAGATATGGATTGACTTGGTGTACAAGAATCTACCAGCATTTTGCAAGATTTGCAACTCGGATGGTCACCGTTCCTATGAGTGTAGATGCAATAATAAACCTTCGCTAAAACAAATGCAACGGGCTGACAAGGAAAAGAAGTTTGTACCTAAGAACCCAGGGAGAGCGGTTCCGAATAATTTCAATACATTAGCTAATCTTGATTTACTTACGCGGAGTAAACCAAGACAGAAGAGCCTGCAAGAAAGACTACAATTGGAGATCCCGGACAAGAAGATCTTTACATCTGTTAGAGAGAATCTTGATCGGGAGGGTGAAAAATGGATGCCTTTGGTAACTATGGAACGTGACTCTGAATCTGAAAAAATAACAGTGGTAATTCTCAAAGTAGTAATGATGATGATGTGGAGGAGTTGATAGTAGAGGCTAAGAGCAACGATGTTTCTTATCTCGGTAGAGGTGAGCATATTGCGGATCCAAATGGCATCAATTTGTTTGTTCAATTGAGGGATGACAAACAGGCATGTGAAACATCGCCTTTGCGGGAGTCTTGGGCTGATATTTCCAAAAGGGAGGAGGCTAATGAATGGCAAATTGCAACACGTAGAAGGAAAAAGAGTTCAGCTACTAGATCCCCATCCCGAGACACGTGACGATCTTCTGGTAGGTATACACAATGAACGTTCTTTTTGGGAACTGTAGGGGTATTGGAAACATAGATACCCAACTTTTTCTTAAAAATTTGTTGATGGAACACAAGCCAATGTTAGTGTGTCTTGCCGAGCCAATGATTAAATTTAACAAAATTTCTCCCTCATTTTCGTGACATTTGGGTTTAGTTTTGATTCATACTAATGATAAATCGGTCCCTACGATGTGGGTTTTCGAGTCTTCATGATGTGTATGGCAAGTGAATGTTACTGCTAATACAGATCAGCTGGTTGAGGTTTTTTTTACAGAGGGATGCGATGGATATGTTTTTTGGCTTCGTCTACGGTAGTACTATTTTAACTCAATGCCGTGAGATATTTAATTTTATTCGGACAAGAGCTACCTCCGTGGGAAGCAATCGGGTCTGGATAGGGGCCTTTAATGCGATCTTGGGCAGCCATGAGAAGCTTGGAAATCCTCCAAATGCTAGCTCATGTCATGATTTTTGATCTTGTATTAATGATGCGTACTTGATTAAAGTTGTGTCAAAAGGCCACTTTTTCACTTGGAGTAATAATAAGGCTGGTGAGGAACGGGTCAAATCAAAGTTGGATAGATCCCTGGTTAGTGCTGATTTTTATGATATTAATAATTCTTATACTTGTACGGTGCTTAGTCATCATTGTTCGGACCATCATCCTCTCCTTTTTTTGATCTTATTAGAGGCGGAAAGGATATCACAATTCCGCTTCCAATCAATGTGGATCATGCATAATTCTCTTCAAGAATTGATTGATGATTTTTGGCATGGCAACTTCCCGTCACTTCCTCCCATGCAAATTCTTATGTTGAAATAAAAAATGTTACCACCAATTTTCAAGGATTGGAATTGGAATGTTTTTGAGAATTTGGATTCAAATATTCGTAATAGCGAGAATGCTCTAAGGGATGTACAAAAACAGATCTCAACATGGCATGAATGACATTTTATTAGCAGAGTAGATGGCAGCCCATTCTTGTCTTGATCTACACCTTCGGTAGAAGGAGATTTATTTTAAGGAAAGAAGTGGTGTACGTTGGCTTAAGGAAGGAGATAGGAACACCAATTTTTTCCACCGAGCAGCGAACATTCGTCGACTACTTTCGGAATAAAAACCTTAATCATAGATGAGGTTTTGGTCACTGATGCTGAGATGATCTCAGCACACATGGTGGATTATTACAAACGATTATTCATTGTAGATCAGTCCTTGAGTGTTGACCCACAACTGGTCCAATCAATCATTCCTCATTGGGTAACTTTAGAGGAGAACGGAACTTTAACAGCCAAGCTGAGTGCTGATCTTATCAGAGAAACCATGTTCAGAATGGATGCCATAAGTGCACCGGGACCCGATGGTTTCATTGGAATCTTTTTTCAAGAATTTTGGAGCATATTTGGAACGGTTGTTTGTAGAGATGTCAACCAATTCTTTGCCACGGGTCACATGCTTCCGAGGATGAATTCAAGCTTAATGGTTCTCATTCCAAAGAAGGAGGGCGCGGATAAGGCGGAGGACTTTAGACCGATTGCAATGTCAAACTTTATTTTTAAGATCATTACGAAGATAATTGCTTGCCGATTAAATATGATTGCTTCAAGAATTATTTCAAAGAATTAATTTGGATTCATAAAGGGTAGAAACATTCATGAGTGTATCACAATAGCCTCGGTGGGCATTAATCTTCTTAATTAAAGGAGTTTCGATGGTAATTTATCATTAAAAATTAACATTCATAAAGCCTTTGATACTCTTGATTGGAGTTTCCTTATTACGGTTCTTAGATCTTTTGGTTTTGATAGAATGTTCATTGACTGGATTTATAGCATTCTGAAGTCAGCCAGACTCTCGATTCTCACACCTGGTCTCGAGGTGTACGACAAGGAGACCCGCTCTCTTCACTGCTCTTTTGCTTAGCGGAAGACCTCTTAAGCAGGCTGTTATTATCTCTAATGGATTCGGGTAACATTGTGCATATGTGGTACACCAACGAGGTACATTTTCCATCTCATATTTTATATGCAGATGATATTCTTATTTTGTTTAAAGCAACAATGGCTAATATGAGAGTTGTTCGAGATATTTTTGAGCTTTATGGAACTAATTCAGGACAACGCGTAAACTAGAGCAAATCTTATGTTTATTTGGGTGATTCGATTCCAAGGATGAAGGCTTCTTCTTTGGCAGGTTTAACTGGTATCATGATTGGGAGAACCCCTTTTACATATTTAGGGGTTCCTCTTTTTCGGGGCACGCCTAAGGCAACATACTTAAGGCCGATTCTTATCAAAATTTTGAATCGTTTTGTGGTTTAGATTAGTAGCTAGTTATCTATGGTAGGCCGCATTACTCTCGTTAAATCAGTTATTAACAGCTCTCTATTACACTCCTTCATGGTTTACAAATGGCTGAAATCGATGATTAAGGTTCTTGACTGAGCATGCAAGAATTTTATTTGGTCAAGGAATATTGAGAAACGGAAGTTGATTACTATTCCGTGGAAAATTTATCAAAGACCAACTTCAGTGGGTGCTCTTGGATTAAAAAATTTTGTGGATATCAACCCCTCGATGTTGGCTAAATTAGCTTGGGGGCTAATCACGAGTAGAAGCGGATTCCTTGCTTTATTGAAGAATTATTTCTTGAAGAATGACATTGCTAAGGGTCGAATCAACAACTCCAATATTTGGAATTCATTGAGATTTGCATATGGCTTGCTTTGTGAGAATATGGTCTAGTTTATCAGGGAAAACTCGGAATTAAGTTTTTGGAACACCAAATGGATAACACCGACAATAGGGGAAATTTTACATTTACCTTTGAGTGATTATGCAGGGAGAAGAGGATTGGTAAGTCAGTTTATTGTGAATGGCTCTTGGTTAGATTTACAATCTGAGTTGCCCCAAAATGTGCAGCAACAAATTCGAGACGTTCATTTTTCTGGAGACAAACTAGATGTGGCATTTTGGAAGCCTTCTAGTGATGGAAAATTCTTTGTCAAATTATTTTACCAGTGGTTACAAACTAATAACTCAAGCTGCCCATTTTCAAAGAAAATTTAGCATCCTACTATCGCTCCATCACACTCTATCATTTGTTGGAAACTAATCAATGGGCATATTCCCACACATGAAGTGCTTACTCGCAAAGGAATTCACATAGTTTCTATGTGATATCTTTACAGAAAGCATGTGGAAGACAAGGACCATTTGTTTGTGAGTTGCTCTTTCGCATAGTCATTATGGACAACTTTACAATCTTTGTTTGGGAGATCTTTTGATACTGATTCGGACATCAATAGAGTATTAACAGCAGCATTTATACACAGGTTTAGCTTCTAACTTCAAGTTCTTTAGAATTCAGGTGTTGTTAATATAATTTGGCTAATATGGTTAGTGCGAAACAAGTGCATTTTTAACGAGGAGCAGCCTAATATTCACCATTCTCTTCAAATGCTTTGGGAAATTCTTCAAAGAACATATAAGCTTGGTTTTGGCTTGGTTTGGAACTCAAAAACAGAACGCAAAACACTTGATAGTCTCGGAATTCTCCCTCGGTTGCACAAAGCACCTCGGATAATCAGAGTAAAGTGGATTCGACCTTTAGAGGGTTGGATAAAAGTAAACACGGATGCCTCAACCGACAGAACTCCGGGACCTTTGGATGTGGAGGAGTCTTTAGGGATGCTAACAGCTCTTTTATTTATGGATTTTCTTTTTACAGATCATTAACGTTCGCTTTTGATGTGGAGTTGGAGGTGGCTATTTTTCCTATTAAAACGGTAGTAAAAAAAGATTGGACCAAACTTTGGATAGAAAGTGACTTGACTTTTGTAGTACGTTTACTCCGAATGAAGAGCACAAGAGTTCCTTGGCATATTCGGACAGCTTGGATGGAATTCATCCTTTTCATGGGAACGATGCAAATATTGGTCACGCATGTGTTTAGAGAAGGCAATAGGATAGCAGATACCCTAGCCAACCATGGTCATATTTCTCAAACCAACTCGGAATGGACCCAAGTCCCCCACTTCTGCCGTGGGATGCTTTATTTTGATTCTAATGGTTTTAGTAATTATCGTTTCAGATTGCTTTGTAACTTAGATTTTTCTATTTTTCCTTTTCTTCAGCTTCTTGTATCGAACTTTTTGTTTCTCTTTATTTTTAATAAATCTTTAGGGGGATTGTTAGTAGTGAGGAATGGCGAGTCCCCCCATGGTGTTAGCTCCTTGGCCTGCCGTCGGGTGTGGGCCTTAAGCGGCGCTTTCACTGAGGGACTAATGTCACCCTCGCTTCTCTCTTCCTAGCCCTAATCTTATTAAAAAATATATATATTTTGTATTTTAATTATTTATGTGATGATTATCTTAATTATATATGTGTTATACGTGATATGTATGTTAGAAATCATTTTTACAATATTTTTATTTGTGGATTAATTTCAAATACCTTGTAATTCATCAAATGGATATAAGCTCTGCAATTCTGAATGATGAATTGAGAAAGGAGATTTATATGTAACAACTGGAATGGTTTTTTATGTCAAAATGTTAAAATAAAAAAATTTACTATATGGACTAAAACAAACACCAAAGTTTGATATCAAAAGTTTCATGATGTGATTTTGTCTAGTGGTTTTGTTATCAACCAAGCAGACAAATGGTATATAGAAAATTTGATACTTCTGGTAAAGGAGTTATGAATTACTTATGTGGGGATGGCATGTTGATTTTTGTACTGACCAAAGTCAGGCTAATAAAACAAAGAAATATTATGGTTTATCATCTGGTTTTGAGATGAAGGATTTTGGGGAAGTTGAAGTGATTCTTTGTATAAGAATTAACTAGAAGAACAATGTTATTTTAATTTCTCAATCTCATTATAATGAGAAGATTTTAAATAATGTTAACTTCAAGGATTGTTCTCAAGTTAGCACTTTAACGGATTCCTTCGAATTTTGAAGGTTATTTTGATACAAGTTATATTTCTTATGAAAATGATAGTTCTTCCACAAGTAGATGAGTATTTCTTCTTAGGGGAGGTGCTATATCTTGGGTGTCTAAGAAATAAATTTGTATGAGTGATTCAGCAATGGAATCCAAATTAGTAAAAACTGAGCGTAATTTAGCCGATCATTTAAACCAGGGGTTAAGAAGAGATCTTGTGCACAAGTCGGCATTCGGGTTGTGGTTAAAGTCCATCTAAAATCTCTTATGTTCGGATAACAAATTCCCACCTAATATGATGTTAGGTGCTTAATTCAATGAGGAAAGCTTAACATATAGAGATTAGAACACAATGATTAAAGCATCCCAAGGTGTGTGTTCAGACTTACAAGTGAAGGAGGTTGAAGTTGGAATTTTTAATACCCTTTTTGAAAAATTGCATATATAGGCAGGTGCAAGAGTAAAAAGGCTACTTATATGAGCATGAAGTTTAGTCGCTTCAAGAAGCTTGGATTGGCTTTGATATGCTTATGAAGGATAAGGACACAAGGCTAGTAAAAGATAGTGTCAAGTAATAACATGTTAGAATGTTGACTTAGTGTATATTATCTTCATGTATTCAAGATTGATAGCTAAGGTTCAATCCATAGTGACACCTTTAGTTATTCGAATATTTGGAATGTGTAATATACAAAGATGAAATTCAATCTTCACAATATTTCATTTATGCATAAGTTTGTTTTTCATTGTGATTTTTGTTTAGTTAATCACGGATTACACTAAAATGCTGGAGGATTGTTGGTATATTAGTGTAATTGGATCAGCTAGTTGACCAATTCGATCATAATATTTTATTGAACAAGTCAGAAGAGTGCAGAGTGCAGGCTAGTTCGAGTTCTATTCCGATTCTAAGCTTACGAGCATCTTGGAACGACCTTTTGCAATGCTTCTGTTTAGAACCGTTATGACTGCTCGAATAGACATGACTTTTCGCAATGCTTTTCTTTTAATGGTTGTAACTGCTCGTTTCATGCATATAATACCTGCAACGATTTCAAAGTGATTTTTAATTGTAACGATTTCTGAAATCTCGTTCATTTTTCTTCACAACCAAAATTCATTCTAAGTTCTTGAGTTTTGCTCTGATTTTATCCGATTGAAAAATTTGAGAGAACTACCAAATTAGTTTCAATCTGAAAGTGTTATCACGACTTCAGAGATTATCCAAGTTATTTTCAGCAATTCCGCAACAACCAATACTACAAACACATGATTTTGAAGATCGTGAAAGCCTACATGATAGAATCCTAACACCACATAATTCAAGGCTCTCAACCAAAAAATATATTTAAGTCATTCAAGTTCATTAACCAATAAGGCAATCATTTGGTAAAACTGTAACTCAGAAAAAATACCATAAACTTCATGTTAGTAACCATTAACCAAATCATAAAACAGATTATCTAGAAACAGTTCGGAGAAAAAAGAAATGAAATCCTGTTGTTCCTAATAGCATTGGGAGTGACTAGATGGTTTACCACATCACTGGCTTGACCTCAATTTCTGCCACGGCTAAATTAAGATTATTAATTACGTATACCAATACTCCTAACATAACTAGTTTGACTCTTTATCTGCGTTTTCATCACACATAACACATGTAATGAATAGATATATTATGCAACACTACAAAATAATCCATTGTCACAATCAATTCCAATAGTCTTAATCAAGACACAGATATTCTATTGAAAGAAAAAACTCAACTTACCTGTGTAACAATTACCATCCTTATTGTCGCCCTCGTTGTTATGCAATCTTTTGACACATACATTTTCCTCATCATCTCTGAATGGACCACAACATCTGGACACATATATAACAAATTAACAATACTGGGAGCTGTTAATTATACTCATACTCAGGATTCAATTTTTTAATTATAGATGTTTGACTTTGATATGTTTTAAAGAGTATCAAGAGCGCGATTACCTTGTAAAAGACACATACTGGTACATATAGAAAATAATTAAGGATTTTTCTATACAACTCAAATTTATTTGTTGAATAGACAATAGATGGTACGTGATATATTATTTGTTGTGATTTTTCTCATGCTAATTGCATCAACTGAAATAATTGTATGTAAGCATACGATATGCACATTAGTGTAACACACTTCATATTTAATATTTTCTCTGAACTATGATTTAATGATGAAAAATTTCGCATTTATTCTCATTCAAATTGTAGATTTTTGTGAGTAAGATTAGGGACAGGAAGAAAAGAGCGAGGGTGACGTGCATCCCTCAGTGAGCCACCGTTTACGTAACACCACCCAAAGGGCGAAATAGGACGGCCACACCATGGGAGGACGCTGCCCTTCCCCACTCCTTAAAACCCCCCTAAAATTTTATTAAAAAGAAAATTAAAATAGAACAAAGTGTCACAAAACGAAACTAGTGGTCGGCCTTTACAAATAAATGAAGCCCCCACTAAAACAAGCAAAAACAACAAAACTAGTTGAATCTATAGTTAACTCTATTCATTCTATCATGAAAAAAGAATGGCAAACAGAAAGGAGCAATAAAACAACATACGTTGAATCACTTTCGTGTCAAACATGGCGCCACCTTTATCATGAGCAAAATTAATTGCATAAATGCAGCCCTTAACTCAGCAATAAAGGAGTGAGAGATGCCTATTGAGAATGCAAATCTATGAAGCACATCAATATTATCGTTTCTAAAAATGCCACTGCAACTCGACTCTCCCGGTGCTCCCATTGACGAAGCGTCCGTGTTAACATTAACCCAATCTTTCGGGGGGGCTGACCAACGAATAGGGATGACCTTGGGAGCCCTGCTATAATGGGGCTGAATCGAGAGAGATTGCAAAATATTTACTTTTACCGTTGAGTTCCACACGGTGCCACTTCCAAGCTTATCCGTTCGGCATAAAATAGCCCAAAGCGTATGTAAAGTGTGATGAATATTGGGCATCATATTGTCAAAAATACATCTATTCCACATGTGCCGCAACAACCAAATAATGGTTGTAATCCCGGTGTTCCATAGCACTTGAATTTGGTTGCTGAAATGATGCGTCCTTGCTGAATCAATTACATCCACCAGCCTCCCATTCAAGTCAATTATTCTTCCAAAAAAAGAACTCAATGCATTCTAACATATTCTCGCAAAACAGCAAGAGACAAAAAGGTGATCAAGCGTTTCATTATTATAAGAACAAAGTGCACAAATTGAAACCATATTCATACCTTTCCTTTGAAGCACATCATGCATTGAAATGTATCCGATAATAGCCTTCCAAGCTACTAAAGAATGAGATGGTGCAATTGTTTTGTGCCAAAGCTTTTAGAAATGAATATTTTGTTGCTCCTCTGATTGAAACCAACGGTAAAAAACTTTAACTATGAAAGACCCATTAATATCCGGCATCCAAATCATCTTATCTCTGTTGTCCAGCCATTGAAGAATGCATTGAGAATGAATAATTTCAAAAACTAAAAGAATGGATTTCCAAATGCTTGAGTTATGTATGTGTCCTTGTAGTTGAGAGTTGGGAAGGAAACGAGATCTCAGCAGCCTTGTTGCCTTCATTTTGGATTATATAGCAATATTCAAATCTACAACCGATTTTAAACCCAGACCTCCTCAACTAGTCGACTGCTTGCATTTAAGCCATGGGGCTGTCACCATTTTCCTCTTGTCAATTAAACCTGTCTAAATAAAATTCCTCGCTACCTTTTACAACCTATTCAATAAATTTTTAGACCATATATATAGCGCGAAAGAGTGAAGCAACGAGCTATTAATAACTTTTTGATTTTTGAACAAGAATAATTCTTCCCAACATTAATAACGCACTCCCCATCCATCTAGCAAATTTCAGCACTATTTTGTTGAAAATACCGCAAAGATTAGCAGCTCTTGGTGCTCCTCGAAATAGAGGGACACCCAAATAATTAAAAGGGAGCTTGCCAATTCGAATTCCCATGATCTTGGCCAGCCTTGATTCCCTCGTTTTGCTCACCGATTCTCTAAAATAGATGTAAGATTTGCTCCAATTAACACGCGGCCTCGAGATGCTACCATATCGATCAAAAACCTCTTTTACCATTCCTATATTTTCAATCACTGCTGCTCTAAAAAGAAGAATGTTATCATCCTCGTATAGCATATGAGAAGGAAAAAATTCTGCAGCGGTGTATCTCATTTATCTCAACTTACCGCAATGAACCATTATTGTAATAAATCGGCTCAGAAATTCTTCCGCTAAGCCGAATAAGATCGAGGACAGCGAATCCACTTGTCGCACCCACGGGAGCATTTATAGAAACCTCTTGGACCCATAGGTGTTAAATTGGAGATGCGGGAAGATTGAAGAATGCTTTCGATCCAACCAATAAAAACATGTGAGAACCCAAACTACCGAAGAATATATCTCAAGAAGTCCCAATCAAGTGTGCAAAAACTTTACGGATGTCAATCTTCATAGCAAGGTTTCCCTAAAGCATTTCTTATTTAGAAGATTAACGCCTTTGAATGCAATAGCGATACATTCATGAATGGTTCTACCTCTAATAAATCCATATTGATTATCGGAGACAATGCGGGCAGTGATCATACTCAACCTTTCTGCCAATATTTTTATAATAATCTTGAAAGAGAAGTTACTCATAACAATGGGATGGAAATCCTTAGCATCGATAGCCACTTCTTTCTTCGGTAGCAGCATAATTAAATTGAAGTTTAACCCCGGAAGCATAAATTCCATGTCAAAAAAATGATGGACCAGTCTTATAACATCATGGCTAATAATATCCCAAGCGAACTTGAAGAAAGAACCAATGAAACCATCCTGACCAGGCGCACTATTATCATCCAATCCAACACTATCTTCTTGATTAACTCAGAGGAGGGATGAGCGGTGAGAGCCTCGTTCTCTTCCAAGGTAATTGAAAGTGGAATAATCGAATCAATCAAGTGGTTATCTACTTAAATTGTGTTATCTTTGCTTAAAATCTACTCGTAATACTCAGTCATATGGGCTGCAATTTTGTCGACATCACTTGTTAGATTGCCATCAATCATCAAAGAGTGAACGTCCCCTTTAGATTTTTATAATTCGCCATTCTATGAAGAAATTTCATGTTCCGATCACCTTCTTTCAACCATCGTATGCCACTCTATTCCTTTAAATAAATCTCTTCACGTCGCAAGTGGAGATCTAAACTTTCATGAGCTCTCATTTCTGCTGTGATTAAATCATTAGTCGGTCTATTAGTTGCAAACAGCCCCTAAATACACCCTAGATCAGCTTCAACCCTCTGAATATTATCATCAAGATTACCAAAGATTTCTTTATTCCATCAGCGAAGAACCAGACGTAAAGTTTTAAGCTTCAACAATTGATTAGGGGGCAATGAAGGAAAAATCGAGTTCCAATGATCCTCAATAACCTTCCTAAAACCATCATGAGTTAACCATATTGATTGAAAACAAAATCTTGAAATATTTGTTGCATTCAAACGGCAATCAAATAAAATTGGGTGATGATAGGAATATT
>CATIWQ010008015.1:0-11958 GCA_949673415.1 Euphorbia schlechtendalii
CACAGGACTCTAATTCCTGGAAAGAGCTAATCCAGGTGGCGACTCCACACTGAGAGACGGCGGATTCGGGTTCGAACCGATCTTAAACGTTTTCGCCTTTTTCTCTTTTTTAACCTTTTTTCCGGGTCCCAGACCCGGTGCCTTTTATTCTCTTTTTCAAAACACCCCGGTGGACCGCGCCTATGAAACCCCGCGCGCTCTTGGCCCACCACTCCGTGTCGCCCGCTCACAACCGCTCAGGTCTCGCAAAATCAAAATGAACATACTTGTAAATATTTGTGATGTGCCATATTAATGCTAACCTTTGTGGATGTAGGTAGTTTAGGATAGATTTATGTTAAGATTTAATTTCCTTCGGGTATCGATTTTAATCTCGAAATCAAATGTAACATCTGTTAGATATCGATGTATTTTAGGCAATTGTATCTTCTAGATTTTGGTGTATTTAGGCAATTTGTAAAACCCCCAATCCAATGATATAATTAATCTCCCATAGACTAGGCTGATTTAAATTTCCTACATGTTTACTTTCCGCAACTTACTTACCATTTTATGCATGTGTGATAAACATAAACTGAAAATATCTAGTTTAGTTCGAATATTATAAATGTGGTTTCTATCCTAGTGTAATTTAACTTAAATGATAATGAAATATATAACACATCTCATACCCGAATCTTTATTTTGTGGTACGGATTAAGCAAACGGATCTAAGCTGTACCAAATTTTCTCAGAAGAGCTGATACGAGTGGCGACTCTGTAACACAGACTAGAGATTTAGGTCTCAAGTCTTTTAACTTGAAAATCACATCTTTCAAAATAACATATACTTTTCATCGAGCAGCACACCCTTCGAAGCATTGCTCCTTTCGAGAAACCCCAACACGGCGACCGCGTGGGTCTGGAACGTCGTTCGCTCATAGCGACGACTCCGCTAGGGACTCTTTTTAAACTTAAAACAAGTTTTAAAGATTTTAGATAAGTATTGAAAATTCATCAAATGAGTTAATCCACATTTAAAATATCAAATAAAAGCATATGCATTAGATGGCTTAGCCTTTAAGATTAGGGTGCCCCTATTTACCGTGAAGCTTGCGAAAGTATCATTTGCGACCCCATGGCGACCAAAGATACTTAGCTGGTGGATCACTTGTCACCATATCGCATGGACCCTTTTGAACCTATTTGGGAAAAAGGGGTAAGTGTATCATAGTGCAACAAGAATTTTCTACATCAATAGCCCATGAATGAACTCATATAAGGAGCCATAGACACTTCCACTTGGTTTACCAAAATAAAATGCATTTGTACAGGAACGAACCTTGATATCCTTGCAATAATAAGATGAACCAAACCTAGAACTAGGAGCCTACCCCCTTTATACGTGGGAGATATAAGGTTGGATGAGATATGTTTTGTACAATGTGCTATGTGCTCATATCCACATCACGCATTTAAACATGCACCCCTTTTATGGCATCACACTAACCACGATCATTGTGCAGACACGAATTATACACACACCTGTCATTATCCTGATATTGTCTACCTAGAACTAGAAGAAGCAATTAGACAGTGTCCCCTAGGGTTAGGACTACCCATGACCAAGATAGTGCTTACTAAGCACTCGAACCTCTTTCCGCTTAGAATCAAGAACTTCTAAACCTTGGGTATAACACACCGTTCTACCTGAACTTGAACCTAGAACTAGAAGACATGATAAGATAACGTCACCTTGGGTTAGACTACCCATGACTAAGATAGTGCTTACTAGGCACTCGAACCTCTTTCCGCTTAGAATCACGAATTTCTAAGCCATAGGGTATAACACACCATTCTACCCCGAACTTGAACCTAGAACTAGAAGATGTGATAAGACAACGTCACCTAGGGTTAGGGTTACCAATGATCAAGGTGGTGTTTACTAAGTACTTGAACCTCTATCCGCTTCGAATCATGGATTTCTAAGCCATAGGGTATAGCACATTGTTCTACCCAAACACGAACCTAGAATTCAAAGACGTGACAATTCAGTGTCACCTAGGGTAAGATCATCCTTGGTTATAGAAGTGCCAGATCGACGGTCGAACCTCTGCCCGCTTGAAGTCATATACTAAAGGGTATAACACATTGTTTTACCCAACTTGAAAATGTCAAGAGTAATCCATAGTGATTAGTTCTCAAAATTGAAAGCGCATCATCACTTGGATAATGTGTGATTCCTTATCATTTTCAATCTGTTTGTTTCAAAAGGATTGGCAAACTTACCAACTTTTTTCACCAAGATGGCATCACTTTACTATTGCCACATAGGTAGTATAGTAAACCTAAATTACGGTTTAGTTTGTTTCAAATGGATTGACAAACATACCAATTTCGAATAGCTTGTTACCACACGAGTAATACACTACCATCATCGATTTGTTTCAAAAGGATTGACAAACCTACTTTTCTTTTAGCTAGCTCCCTAGGTTGGCAATGATTTTATTCATCATCGTAGCATGCTAACCCTTGTATCGCAACCATTACATGAACATTTCACGCATCAGTCTCAAGTCAGTCAAGCATGCATTTCATTCTTACTAACGGTTGATTGAATCTTCTTCAGTTAAGGTTTGGAAGAGGTCAGACTCATCGGCTCGTCTGGATCTCTCCCATCATGGTTCACCGAGAAGAATTGTTAGTCGAAGGTCTTCCGCATACAGATTCCAGGAAGGGTTCAAATTCGGGTTCAGGTTCAGGTTCAGTTTCAGATTAGAGCAGCGTTCAATTTTTGGTTCAGAGTAGACTCTCAGAATGGCAGATCAGCAAAATGTTTCGAGGGGGAGTGATCAGCACGATCAGGAGAGGTCAACAGCCCCACAGTTTAGGTCAAGCCAGGACATAGCCTATGCTCTTTCGGTAATTCTCTACAGCGAACATGCAATTTCATGCCCACCCTAGACAACCAAAGGGTAGGCCCTCGGATCAAGAGCTCATAAGGAATCTCCAACAAGAATAGCAAACCACCCTAGGGCGAGGAGGCCAGGCTCTGCTCTTCACACACTTCCATCATCTAGCGGCCAGCTCAGCGTAGGAGGCTCTCAAGCAGTAGGTCAAATCCAGTTCCCACCTAGATTGGGATAAGCCAATAATAAAGCAGGCCAGGTTTCAAGGAGCAGTGACCAGGCAAGAGTTAGCGCGGATCAATGGGTTATGGATCAGTCAGTTCTACCCGAGCAGTCAGGCTTTCAACAAGTGTTTCAGCTGGGTTATCATTAGTTTGCAACAACAGTAAGGCCAGGAGGGGCCTCTTTTGGTGTCAACCCTACCGCACAAGGGTTCTTTCCCCAGTCTAGGCCTATTCCAAGCTTCCAAGCTCCATCTTTCAATTATGGCAAGAATTTCAATGCTCTAGTAAGATAGCATTAGGGTTAATTCTCAGCTCAATCAACTTCTACACTTCCTCCCAGGGGTCCTATTTATCCCCAAACTTCGTATAATCAGTTTGGTGGCTAAGCTAGTCCAGAGATGGGCTATTCGGCTTCCCAGCCCAACATAGAAGAACTGTGGCAATGATTCTTAGCAACCCATGCCACTCAGCATCCAGGCTTTAAGACCACCGGTTATTTAGCGCCACATGTAGCACCAAGTGATGATTGGCTCTCTGAGAACTTCTCAATGTTGAAGCTAGTGAAATTCAATGGGGAAGGAGACCCCCAAGCTCACCTAACCAATTACCAGATGGTATTGCATTCTTATCGAGTCAGTGACAAGATGCTGGCCAAGATGTTTATAGTAATGTTGGTAGCTCTGACCAACCAGTGGTACAACAACCTGCCCGTCGAGGTGTCTCATAATTGGAAGCGACTGTCTACAACTCTGGTTGAACAATATGGCTTCAATTTCTAAATGAAGACAACTATGCAAAACCTAGAGGCCATAAGGCAGAAGCCTGGGGAGATGTTTAAGCCATACTTTAAAAGATGGATGGCCACTCAGGTCTTATAGAGGGATCATCTCAACCTGTCAGAGATGGTCGCGAAGTTGCTAGTCGAAGCCTTACCGGCATATAGACAAAGGTTGGGAACGGATACTTTTTCCTCCTTTAACGAGGTATTTGAGAAGGCCGAAATATTGGAATGGATAAAGTCCTTAGAGACACCAGTGGTGTAACCCGCCAACAAGACATGGTTTAGGAAAAATGACTCGGGATCATCAACCTCCAATCCCTCATAGTCTAAGAGTAAGCAAGCTGCAGTCCAATTGATCTAGTCTGAGCTAGTAGTAGCAGTTAGGCTGTCAAAAGAAGAATGCCATGGAATCTCTTCATATAAAGCGAATCTAGGCTTCCTCTTTACTAAGCTACGAGAGTTGAAGAAGCTTGACAGTATAAAGACCTGGTCGCCGCCTAGTCGTGAAGATAAACAAAACTTCTACAACTGCCACATCATAGTACACAACCACACGAATGATTTCAAAGACCTTTTGAAGGACATTGAAAAGCTGGTTAAGGATGGGGTTGTGGTAGAGCCGAGGTTAAAACCGAGCAAGAAGACCAACCCACTCCTATAGTTTGATGGAGCGGTGAGGATGATCAATTCCGGGATGGAATAGAAGAATGTTGTGAGGCATATTATGGAAGAGATTGGTGAGTTTGTAATGGTCATAGGCATCGGGATTTATGAAAACCAAGTCTTAGATATGCTAGCCTAGTCTGCTCTTGGGGTGAATTTTGTAGGATCAGTCCCAATGTCTATTAAGAGAGAATGATTATGATTTGTTTGAGTCTATGTAAGTTGTAGATGGAGTGAAAGAGAAGGAGGAAGAGCTAGAAGTGATGAAGGTGAAAGAGTAGCCCATCGATTTGGATGGATATGTGTTAAAGTCCTGAAGGAAAGGAGAAAGAGATGGCACCCGTTAGGTGGAGGGTGAAGAAATCGTGTAAGGGCCTAATCAACCTGGACTCTTACCAATTAAAGAGTGTTAAAAGGAGAAAAGAGCAGCCGCAGTACCCATGTCAAACACCCACTTAAATAAGGGTGATAGAAGATGGAGTATTGAGAGTGCCCCGTAGTGATCAAGTTTTCAGGAACAATCCCATCCAGCTTGGGAATTCATCAACTGAGGAAGTCATGAGGGATAATATGGAGCCACCTCTACCCCCCATTATTAATGAAGATGAGCTAAAAGTGGACCCCTTAGTCAACCAGCTTAAAAGCACTCAGTCCAAATACAACATATGGTAACTTTTACACTTCCCCAAGGCACATCGTTGAGGATTAGTACAGAAGTTGATGGAGATGGAAGCAACACTGACTACTTTGGTGATCGAAATGTGCTTAACTATAAGGAAGGGGATACCCTTGAAGAAAAGCCCTGCTATAACATTTGACTGGTCGGACCTGTCACCAGAATAAAAAAACCAAAATAAGGCCCTCTTCAATAGGGTCAATATTTTCAATAGATCTATTTCATGTGTTATGGTGGATGATGGATCCGCGTTGAATCTATGTCTGCTAAAGGTGCTGCCTCACCTAGGGTTAACTGAAAGCATGTTAGAGAGGTCGAATACTATCATCTAGGCCTATGATAACTCCAAGCAAGGGGTGGTCAGAACCTTCAATATAGTTGTTACAATGAACGGTGTAAGGTCAGAAGTGAAGTTCAAGAGGTAGACCATGGATTCATGCTCTGGGTACTGTCCCCTCTATGCTCCACCAAAAGATCAAACTGGTTCATCAAGGAAAACCAGTCACTATAGAGGCGGATAAGGATTTTGTGATGGTAGCAGTTGCATTTGCGGAGCAAGGGAAGGGAGAATTAAGGGTGGCCATGATCGGCTAGGGGAATGAGGTCAAGAAGAAGAAGATCCCTATGGGTTACCCCTACTTCTTGGTGGGTCTGAAAAGAATTATGAAGAAGCAGGTTTTTGTTCTGGGTAAAGGGCTCGGTAAATATCACTAAGGGATGGTGGAGACCATTGATCCTCTTATACTAACCCCCCGAGCTGGACTGGGATTTACTCCCAAACATAAAAACTACAAACACAAGTGACCATCCTTTTGCAACATGGTTAGCATCTGCGTCATTGAAGGGGGGAAGCAATACTTAGGGGATAGTAAACTCGTGATGATAGGTCGAGAATCCATATCGGAGATGTGTATGATTTTGGGAAGGAGTGTATGCTGGCTCCGATAATCGAGTCTATGGATGGCTCGGAGGAAGTTAAGTGCCCAGAAGGGGCTAGCACAAAGGAAGAGGTGCAGGTCGGGTCCCCTGAAGTGGTTATGGCGGATGCCAAGGATAAAGGGAAGGCCAAGATGTTCGTGGAAGATGAATCTAAATCTGAACCTTTGGAGGATGAGGTCAAGAATGCTCTTGAGGCCATCACCAAGGCCCTCACAGTGCTTATGAAGAAGAAGGAGGGAGGCATCAAGGATCAGCTAGCCGCAGCCGCAGAGGCCATCATCAAAGCCGTCACCCAAGAAAAGAAGACCACCCTTGCTAAGCCCACCTTCCAAGAGCCAGCTCCTGTAACAAGTCAAGACCCTCCACCTGTGAAGGAGAATGATGCTGATAATGTAATTTTTATTATTGCAAACATTTTTTATGTTAATAATTTCACCTATGAGGCGTTTAAATTAATGAATCAGAACTTTTCCTATTTGATGTTTTGCCTGATGGCAACATGCATTTTCATGATCATTCACATAATGTTTTTAGCATAACTAATACTTCTTTGCATGAAATCAATTTAAGTACGGATGAATCACCTAAAATTATGATTATTTCGAGTGATCTGACTCCTAAGGAAGAATGAGAGATAATAAATGTACTTAGAAAACATGTGGTAGCATTTGCATGATCTTATGATGACATGCCTGGTGTTGATAGAAAGATTGCTGAACATAGAATTCCGATCGATCTACAAGTCAAACCAGTCAAGCAGAAGCTGCGGAGGTTACGACCTGAATGGGTTGAGAAGGTGAAAAAGGAAGTAGCCAAGCAAATAGAGGCCAAGTTTTTAGAGGTGGTAGAGTACCCTACATGGCTCACCAACATTGTGCTAGTTAAAAAGAAGGATGGAAAGGTCCGTGTTTGTGTGGATTTTGGAGATCTTAATAAAGCTTCCCCAAAAGATGATTTTCCACTTCCTCATATCGACATTTTGGTCGACAGCACTGCACAAGCCGCTATGTACTCATTCATGGATGGTTTCTCAGGGTATAATCAGATCCTCATGGCTATCAAAGATAAGATTAAAACCGACCTTCATCACCGAATGGGGGGTTTACTACTATAGGGTCATGCCTTTCCAATTGAAGAACGCTAGGGTAACCTATCAAAGAGCCACAACAGCCTTATTGCACGACCTAATCCACAAGGAAGTAGAAATGTATGTGGATGATATGCTAGTCAAGCCCAATAATCAAGAGAACATCCGATAGTCCTTGATAAATTTCTTACCCAAATCGAGAAGTAAAACCTACGCCTAAATTCGAAGAAGTGCGTGTTTCGGGTCACCTTAGGAAAATTACTAGGGTATACAGTGAGTCAAAGGGATATAAGAATGGACCCCAACAAGAGCCGAGCCATCATGGAACTGCATGTGTCGTAGACAAAGAAGGAAGTATGATCATTCTTGGGATCCCTGTAGTATGTTAGTAGATTCATTGCCCGCTTAGCTACTATTTGTGAGCCAGTCTTCAAGTTGCTACGGAAATAGTAGCTAGTGGTGTGGAATGACTAATGTTAGATCGCATTTGAAAAAATCAAGAAATACCTAATCAAGCCTCCCATTCTAAAGCCCCCCATTCCGGGACATCCTCTTATCCTCCACTTGGCAGTTGAAGAATCCTCTATTGGGGAAATGCTAGTATAAGAGGATGATGAAAAAAAAGAGCATGCAATATACTAATTAAGCAAGAAGTTGCTAGAGTATGAAACCCGCTACACGGTGGTGGAGAAGATTTGCATGGCAATGATATGGCTGACTAAGAAACTACACCATTACTTCCAATCATATTGAGTTAGGGCGGTGGCTAAGGTTGACCCATAAGGTACTTATGCCAATCCCCCACACTGGTAGCCAAGCTTTCCCGATGGTTGTTACTCCTCTCCAAGTTTGACATTGAGTATATCACCAAGGAAAGTCATTAAAGGCCAAGCAATAGTTGAATTCTTAGCCAATCAGGTAATGGACTCCGATTATGTGGAAAACTTGTAATTCCCAGATGAGCAACTCTCCTTGGTAGAAGAAGCGAAGAAGGAATGGACCATGTACTTCGACGGCGTAATGAATCGCAAGGGAGCAGGCCTAGGCTTAGTCTTGGTCACACCCCAGAATGAGGTCATTCAACTATCCAAGCGTTGGGAGTTCCCAATCACGAATAACATGGTATTCGGCTTGGAAGCGTTAAGAAAGGTGAAGGCCAAGGAAGCCTCAATCATCGGGGATTCAGCCCTAGTAATTCAGTAAGTAATCGGTGATTGGGAGATCAAGGAGGAGTCGCTTCACCCTTATCTGGAAGCAGTCTGGGTAGCCTCCACCAAGTTCTATAAATGTGTATTTCTCCATGTTCTACGAGAGGATAACCAAATGGCAGATTCTATAGCCACTTTGGCCTTTATGTGGGAAGGGCCCCAGACCCAACCCATCAAATCGTTGGTGCTTCAATCGGCTAGAGAGCCTTATTACTGCATAGCAGTGACAGTTAATGAGGACTCAGACTCGGATTGCTGGTACTTCAATATTGTCCAATTTTTTAAGGATGGGATCTATCCTAAGGGTCCCATGGACTCTGAGCGCACTTCCCTCCTTCGCTTGGCAGTCCAATTCCTACTTCTTGGTAATGATTTGTTCCGACATACTCCAGAGGGTTTGTTGCTCCATTGTGTGAATGAGAATGAGGCTATACTCGTCATATGATGTATGTAAGCGGGGGATTGCGAGCCACATGTGAATGGATTAGCCCTGGCCAAGTACTATGGTCGTAGACTGCGTGGCAGAAGTGATGAAATGCCATGAATGCCAAATCTATGGGATCTCAACCATCTACCCCCTCGGATCATCACCATTTATCTACTCCTTGGCCATTCTCAGTGTGGGGGATCGATATAATTGGAGAGATTCACCCTTCCTCCAACAACGGGCATAAGTTCATCGTGGTGGCAGTTGATTACTTCTCCAAGTGGGTGGAAGCTAAATCCTACTCCAATATCACCACCAAGAAAATGGCCAAGTTCATAGAGAAGCACATTTTTACTTGTTATGGGATTCCTCATCACATTGTCTCAGATAATGGAGTTCAATTCCAAGGCGCAACGGTAGATCTTATTGAGAAATACGGTATCGAGCATTATCACTCTTCACCATATAGACCACATGCTAATGGGGCAGTAGAGGTAGCCAATAAGTCCATCAAGTAAATCCTGAGCAAAATGGTGATAACTTATCGAGATTAGGTGGATAAGCTACCCTTTTGCAGTCTAGGGTTACAGAATGAGCATTTGGTCCCCCACAAATCAAACTCTGTTCTCACTAGTATACTGAATGGAAGCAGTCTTTCCAGTGGAAATAGAAGTAGGATCTTTAAGAATAGCCCTTGAAGCTAAGTTAGGAGAATCAGAATGTGCCAGATCTAGATTTGAATAGCTTAACATGATTGATGAACGCCGCCTCAAAGCCTTGGACCACCTCCAAATGTACCAACGGTGAATGGTTAGGGTGTACAACAACAAAGTTAAGCATCTGAAGCAACCTCTGAAAGCAGGAGACTTAGTATTGAAGCAATTAAGGTCTTCGAACGTAGATGTCAAAGGGAAATTCAGACCTAATTGGGAAGGTCTGTTCATGGTCAAGAAAGTGCTGAGTAAAGGGGCAATTAAGATTATGGTTATCGATGGTAATGAGTTCATCAATCCCATCAATTAAGACAATCTTAAGCGCTACCACGTTTGGGAAAAGAAATAAATCTAGAAAAGCAGTACAAAAAAAATATAGATATATATAAATAACCTGTCGGCTAACACTCTGTTGGTTGAGAAAAAATTAGGGCCTTTTTTCGCAAAAATAGGATAATCCGCTAAGTTGAAAACCCAAAAAGGGTGATTCATGCAAAACTTAGGACAATGAGTGAGGAACAAATTCATTAGTTAGAAAACTTAAGAGGGCTAGCTAATGACAAGAGTCGGATCTCTCGAAACATTTCTACTTCAATATATTTCATCAATAAAGTTATCATTTCTTGCTGAAAATGTTTAATGTGTATGCTTATGAAAATGATGAATGCCAATGGTTGAAATGTCACAAGTAAACAATAAACATTTTACGATACAATTAGTCTAATGATTTGTACTTAGGAAAAAGAAAAACAAATATGATAGAATCATCCCACATGGGCATATTCTAAGAAAAAGTTGATTAATTTTCTTCTTTTATTAAAATAGCATAAGTCTAGACTAAGTCATAAAAGCTGGCTCTACCTACGGCTATAAGGGCTCAGGTCATCTTCCTCCCTCGACCACTCAGGAGTCACCCACGCATATCGCTGAGGGTTTGTAAAGGACCTGATCATTGCAAGCCATCTATGATAGTCCATCTCCGTAGTCTCAGTCGCTCCATAATCCAAACGAATAAACTGGGTATGCTGAACCCACAAAGGGGGTAGTCTATCTGGCCACGAATGATGCCACTCGGAAACCCGGGAAGAACATATACTATGAGGTATCCTCTAACGCCTCCCGTACTGCCTACATGTGCAACTAGGTGAATAATACGTGGAAAGATGTAAGCCCATCAGCAGAATCCCATCCTCATGCATCAAAATTGTGACATGAGTGATCGCCCATTAATTTTTGAGAGTTTACAGATTAAGAATAAGAGTTATTGTGTAAACAACACATGAAAAGAGGTTATTTATAGGGAAATTAGGATAATCATTGCCTCTCCAACGGATAGATTACAAATATAACCGTTAGAATATATCTGTTATAGCAATAACTATTGTGCAGATCGCACAGGTCGCGATCGTGAGAGTAAGTCGCGATCGTGACTTCCTCTTACTCAGAAACAGAGAGTTTAAATCAAACTGATCACGAGCGCAATATTGTTAGCAATCGCGATGTGATAAAATCCAAAATATTTTCTTCTTTCTTTTAATTTAAAAAACTACACTAATTTAAAATACTTTAAAAATTGAAATATACTATTATAATGTACTATATATATATATATATTAGGAAAATATAAGAGATTTATAGATCAATGGAGTTTTTCTACCCCTTGACTTCATATTCATGAATGAAATCTAGCTTAACAAACTCTTGGATGCAAGCGTCAATCAAGTCAAGTTTCATGCAAATATCTTCATCCATAGGATATTTATCAGCTTTACCCATGTTAAATTCAATAGTATCGTCCCCTATCCTTAATTTAATTTTTCCTTCCGAAACATCTATCAATGCTTTGCCAGTATGCATGAAAGGTCTTCCTAAAATTATAGGACACTTTTCATCATATGCAAAATCTAGCACAACAAAGTCAGTTGGGAAAACAAATTTATCCACTTTAACTAGCACATCTTCTATTATGCTATAAGGACGTTTAATAGACTAGTCAGCCAACTGTAAAACCATATTTGTCCTTTTAACTTCATCATCAAGCTTTAATTCTTTGAAGATCGATAAAAGCATAAGATTTATACTAGCCCCAAGATCACATAAACATTTTGGAAAAGAAATGTTTCCAAGTTTACATGGGATTGTGAAACTTCTTGGATCTTTTAGTTTAGTGGGCATTGTAGCAGTTATTATTTTACTACAATCTTTAGTTATAGATACTTTTGATATTCCTTCTAAACTACGTTTTCGAGATAAAAGTTCTTTGATAAACTTACCGTAGTTAGGAATCTGAGTAATGGCTTCAATAAATGAAAGATTGATTTCTAGACCTTTAAGTTTGTTGATGAAATCAAT
>CATIWQ010008036.1:0-19440 GCA_949673415.1 Euphorbia schlechtendalii
TACCACTTTCTTACTAGTTTTGACATTTTTTGTTCTTAATACCAGTTAGATACCAGTTAGATACCAGATTCATACTGTTTTAATTTCAATACCAGTTTCCTACCACTTTTTTACTAGTTTTGACATTTTTTATTCTCCATACTAGTTAGATACCATATTCCTAATGTTTTAATTTCAATACCAGTTAGATGCCAAATTCTTACCACTTCCTTACTAGTTTTGACATTTTTTGTTTTTCATACCAGTTAAATACCAGTTGGATACCAGATTCCTACTGTTTTGATTTCAATACCAGTTTCATACTATTTACATACTAGTTTCCTACTGTTTTGATTCAATAGTTTTATCTTACATGTTCTAATCACTTTCTAAGGCATTTTGATTAATTTGATATGACTTGTTCTTCATACCAGTTTTCTATCACTTTCTTACTAGGTTTGATATTTTTTATTCTTCATACTAGTTTCCTACCACTTACCTACTAGTTTCTTACTAGATTTGGCATTTTTTATTTTTCATACCAGTTACATACCAGATTCCTACTGTTTTTTATTCAATACTTTTGTAGAATTCTTTTTTATATGTTGTAATCACTTTCTAATGCATTTTCATTACTTTTAAGCTTATAGTTGTTTGTTTATTACTATGGAGACAAACTTTTGACATGTATTTGTGTTACCTACCATACTTTCATAACAAAATTGATATCTTGTTCTTCCTACCAGTTACATACCACTTATATACCAATTTCTTACTAGTTGAAAAAATATTTTCGAAAAAGTATATCACAATGGATGGCGTTTCGAAGATAAAAATGAGACGAACAAAAAATTCTAAAGCATCATGTAAAAAAAAGAGCAGTTTAAGAGATAATGACGAAATAAGATAAGAAAATTAAAAAATAAGCGTAGAAGGTAAGAAATGTGAACACTGAAATTTTGGAACATATAGAAGGTAAATATGAAACTTAATTGGTCAAATAAGTTAGGACACAAAACTTGAGGTGAAATTGTTCCTAGATTTCAGCCTATTTATAAAACTTCCCCAATAATTTTTTGGTTATTATGTATAGATTTGATGTAAGGAAATTAATATAATAATAATAATAATAATAATAATAATAATAAAATATTATCGGAAATATTGGGAAATGAGTTTTGAGAATGAAAGACGAACAAAATGGTTGCACTTGCTTGCTGTCACACTAATTTTGGAAATATCAAATCACTGTAAACCTATACCCCTGAAAACCCCTAATAATAATGTCAACTGAACAGGCCTTGCTTATTTTAACGTGAGGGTATCATATCTCGAGCGAATTTACCTAAACTCTGGGAGGGAGGGTATTTGTGTTTTGTATCACCATCGCCACTGAGAGAACCACCGACCACGGCAGCTCTGATAGAAATGGCGAAAGGGGAAGATATCGTGAGGAGGAAAAAGAACAAAGAGTTGCGGAAGAAACTGAATCGAGACTCCTCTAAAGTATCAGCTCGTATTGCTTCCATTATTGCCTCCAAGAAGCGCCGCCAATCTGGAAAACGTCGAATGTGCCAGGTATACTGCTTCTTATTGTTTTTGTTTCCTTATACTGTTAGTTCAATCAATTAGATTACCTTTTCTAATGAAGAGTATAGATTAATTGACAAGAACGTGGATAAAAAGTCTAGTCACTTTGTTTCTTTGCTGTTAATATTATAATGTCTGTTTACTCTGCTTTCATTTTTGTATTGGCTTTCACGTTTGCTCTAATCTGAAATCCTGATACTTCATTAATTGGCTTCTCAAAACACCTTAGGTTAAAGCTTGGGTTTTTTTATTAGGTTTTGGAGCGATTTGGTACCTATAACCAATATATTATTACTAACTCCCTTACATTTTTGTGATGACCTTCTCATTAAGTCTTTGCTAATTTTTAAATCTTAAGTTTGTGGTAAATTAATCCTGTAAGGACTCCATTAAATTATGTTCCTTTTGAGCAATTTCTGTTTTCTAAATTCAAAATATGTTTCACTTTTCTTCACTTCCTTTAACTTGTCACTTTTGAAGACCAAACAAGCGATTTCTTGTTTTGTTCACTCACCACTGCATTCAACTGAAGCCCAATAGTTTGGTCTTTCTCTTTTGCAGGTATGTGCAATTAACAAATTAGGATATCTGCATATGTACTCTTTGAATGCCTTAACATGCTAGAATTCAATGTAACCGTTGCTCATGAATCATGATACCTTGAGTGGTTTTTGTTTACTTATGTTAGGTTCTACAAGTAGTGGTTATGTCTTTCACAATAATGTTAAAAGAATAATTTATAAGAATTAAAATATCAATAGGAGTTTGACCACATTGATATAGTTATAACTGCTATATCTGAAATGAATGAACTAATATTTATCAATATTGTTTTGCATTGTTTCATCTGCATTATGTTGTTAATATGGTTACATTTGAAGTTCAATTCTGGATAATGGATATTAAATAAAAATATAAATGGGAAAACTTTTCTCGACTTTTTTCAAAAGTAGCATATTTCGTCTTCTTTACTATCGTTGACGTTGCTATAATTTGATATTGTATCAATTATCATGATACATATTTGGGAACTATCTCGTTTCTTCCAAAATGTTAACTTGGTATATTTGTTTTTCAAATGCATAAGCAACATATCAGGATTGATATAATATTACTGAATTTGTTTGGTTAAATGTATTATTATTATTGTCATTATCATCATCATCTTCCTTATATTTTGTCACTTGTTGATTATAATGGAACAGGGAATGTGCTTCAGCCTCCCCACACCTGAGGATCCTTTCAATGACCGGCATGGTAATAACGATATTCAATTTAAGGATAAGAAGAAGGTTTTTTCACCTCAAGCAACTAAGAACGTGGTTAACAAGGGGAAGGGTGCTTCTCTGAATAAAGAAATTTTTGGCAAGATCACTGGAAAAAATAATCAACTTGACCAGATAAATGAGAATCTTTTGAATCCCAAGAGCAAGATGAAAAAGTCATTCAAAGCAAACAAAACTACAATGGCTCAGCCGAAGAAAAGAGATTGCACTTCTCAACAACCAGCTCACGATCACTCTGCTTACCCATCAAAATTCTTTATTCTGTGCTTAAATGCAATAGAGGAAGTGCTGCGACATGATAGTAATTATAGTGTTGAAAGATTGCTATTTGTTAATCCATGGGGAGTTGAATTTTTTAAATGTAGTTCAGTAGGCAAACATATATTGGAGACTAGTGGACCTTGTACTACCGAACAAACTGCATGGATTGTTTCATTTGCTGCTGATACTATTGCAAGAAAAGAGAAGGAAGGACTATCAGTTCATAGTCCATTTCTTCTATTCCTCGTTCCGTCTCAAGAAAAAGCTGTCAAGGTTTGTTATTTATTTGAAGATATTTCAATATACTAATGCATTAAATTAGATTTGACGTTTTAACAATTACTTAATAAATGGTGAAGTGGAAAATTTAGGTCGTAACATTTTTTGACCATCTCGCCCATAATTAAGGCTAATGTTTTGAGGCCAAATTTCACTTAAACCCCTTAATAAATTAAGAAATTGGTTATTGCTAAATTCCTGGTTTCCCAGTTGTTATCCTTGCATTTGTTAGTCTGGATATAAAATATTACTATTTACAAGAGAGGGCACGTTGTGTGCCCTATGACCAATTCAGAGAAGTGATTGATAATAAACTCAAAAAAGCTATTGATGAAGAATGTTGAACCAAGTATATGATGTGTTAGATACTTTGCTCAGCTTTGTAAGCCAAATCTTAGCATGTTTATTAGTATGGCTATGGTTGTCCATGTTTATCATTACACGTCATCTATATTATGCTAGGTACGCTCGTTGTGCAAACCTCTGAAAGATCTCGGTGTGCATACTGTGAGTTTACATCCTGGTGCTTCGTTGGATCACCAGATTCAGGGGTAATGAAAAAGCATACTCTTCATATCCTCTCTTGTTAGATTGGAAGCACTTTTATTCTGTTATATGTCTATTTTTTTTTCTTGAATGCACATTTCATTTATTTTCTTTGACATACCTTGCTTTGAATTGGTGTATTTGCATGATCATCTACATGGCATGCTTTCTTTTCTTGAACGGTTGAAATTCGTCTTCAATTTCCCTGCTGATTACATACAGTTTTCTTGTATGCAGTCTAAAGAGCTGTGAGCCCGAGTTTCTCATTTCCACACCTGACAGACTTGTAGAGCTTGTGTCCTTGAAGGCCGTTGACATATCCAGAATCTCCTTTTTGGTATTGCATTGAACATTGTCTCTGGTTATATAGAATGATTTTCTGTATATATTCTTGGGGGATAATTACTATTGTTGGTTATTCTTCTCATATTTTTCACTCATGTAACGGTCAGCATTTCTTGATAAGATATTGTTGTTTGGTGAACATCGAGTGTTTAATGGATTGTCTTTTGAGCAAACTTTTCGGTTTTTTTTTCTCTTAATGTACGGAAAGTTTTATAGAGGCAATAACAGCTTTCTATGTGATTTCTAATGTGATGACCGGATTCATTGGTTACACTGACTTACTTACATCCATGCAACTTTCAGTTACACTTGTTTAGTTTGCTGCCAAAAAAAAAAAAAAAAACTCATCTGACATGGTGTTTGTTATGTTCTTCATGTACTGGACCAAACCAAAATATTATATTTTATTATTCTTATTATTAGATTTTTTTTTTCAATAGTAAACGTTGTACGATTTTCATTTCATGCTCAATTTTTCGTACATTTACGACCTTTTTAGTTTTTACCTATTGTTTCCTATATTGGTGACGATGGCATGCATACGTATACATATGTTGTTAAATACTCGACATATTCTAATTAAAAAATTTACAACTTCTAGTTCTTGTCAGTAGACTAAGTTCAATTTAATTTTTAATGCTTGATAGGTTGTTGATGGACCTGATGATCTTTATGAAGAAGGTTACCTCAGTACTCTAAAAAGCACCAGGCAATCTATTTCAGGCAATCCCAACACTGTGGTCTTTAATAATTGTTCTACTCGTGAATCTGTTCAAGCTATGCAAGATTTTCTCTCAGGACCAGTTTGTAGAATGTCTTCAAGTGATACTATTGGCAGTCAGAGTGCGTGCATTGTTCAATCTGTGAATTTGTGTTCTTCACAAGAAGAAAAGCATTTGAAGGTATGTACATCACTATAACTATATACCTACCTAATTCTGATTTTAAATTCTTTAATTAAATTTTTATAAGAACAACCGCATTCTATGTTCTCTCATTGCCCTTTGAAATTTGGTTACGTTTGCACTTTAGCAAGAAACCACTTCAGAATGTATCCTTTTTCTGACGCCCTTGTACGGTTTCACCTTATATGTCCATTAGATTTTCCGTTCTCGTTGACGTATTTATATTACATTGTATGTCTTACGGTTGTACTTGAAAAATTTGCCCTCATGAGTGAGCCTGTCTTGTTGTTCTGATCCTTTGGCAGAACAACTATTTTGGGCCCTCTATTTAGCCCAATTATCCACTAGGTCGATGTAGTATCAAGGTTACTTAATAGTTGCTATGGTATTAATTCTAGCATTCTACTACCCAATTGTTGCCCTTTTTTTAATGCAGAAGAGCATGTGAACTCCAAAGTTAGTCAACAACAATTGAGTTTAACTGAATTTGCGATTCTTCCATACAATTTGCCCCAAATGGGTAGCCAAATATGACCATTTAGGTAATGTTTATACATCGAAGACCTAATGGATAATTTGGCTATACCTTGGGCTCCAAAAGGTTTTTTTTTTTTTTTTTGCTTAGGCTGTGTTTATTGCTAATGAATTGGTATTATGGTGGTAATGAGCTGCCTTTCTTCCCTATCCTCTTTTTTCTGCTATTTTATGCGATGATGTGATCATCAACTATTTTACATCTAACAGTTTGCAACATTTATTTTACAGGGTATCCAAGTTCTGTGTTGTGCTTGTGACAATCAATCTTCTGCAGATATAAAAGTTCTATACATAGTTGAAAACGATAGAAAGTCCGCTAATTTGGTCAAGAGTCTCAAACTCAATGGTTATCGTACTTCTACTTCATCTGACAACAGGTAACTGTGTATGACCAGCATCTTCTAATAATATTTTCTCTTGTACAATTTAATTGTGTCGAATATCTAATTCGAACTTAATATTTGGTGCAAAAAAATTGGGTCAAATGGTTTCAATTGAAATAAGATATAGATTAAAACGTGCTCAATTGATTTAAATCAGGGGCGGGCAAGGTAAGAACAAAAGGGTAAGGGGAAAAAGGGCAATTAGTGGATAATTCAGGGACCAAAGGGGCTTTGAGAAATTATCACTTTCATTTTGCCGACTCTCTAGCATTAAACAGTTTTAATATCTCATTCATGTAACTAATGTTTGTGGCTGTCTTTTTGGTTTAGCACGGAATTAAGATGCAAAGAGAAACCTGCAGTTAGTGTGATCAAAGCAGAAAACATTAGCACAACAGATTTGGGCATATTTGAGACTGTCATTATTCTGGATGTCGCAATCTCTATCAACAACTATGTACACATTCTCACAAGAATGGCACGACATACTATCCACGGTGTTTTGCATAGCTTTTTGACAGAAGAAAATGCAGCAATTGCAGAATCACTTGTTAAGATTCTGGAGGAGTGTGGGCAGGAAGTTTCTGAAGCTCTCCGATGTTTGGGTACTAATTCATCCATGTTAGAGTAATCGAATATAAGTTAGTCAATTCCCTTTCTGTTTCAAATTTTGATGATTATTTTTGTGCCTCAGTTTCCATATCAGTTGACCACAAAAGGCAATTGATTGGTTGTAGTGTTAAGCATTCGAGAGAATTGTAATTTATCCACCATTCCCATTTTAAATTTATAGATTATAGTAAGCAAATGAGATAACTGTTTTTGCTTTTTATTGTTGTTAATGTTTTCTGATAAGTTTTTCCTAGAATATTTAAATTTGATTTTGGTGGAATCGTTTGTTTAATTCATAGAGGATGTACTTCGTATTTCAACATTTCTTTCGTGAAAGAAAAGTTGGAAATTAGTGCTATGAAATGTAATTCCAAATTAAAGATAACGCAAGCATTTACTGGGTTCCGATGAACCTATAAGATGAACCTATAACATGCAGCGTTTTAGTGATTTCAAAGGCGCTGGGCGTTAGTCGGGCGGCTAGAGTCTCCGGAGAACTAACCGGAGATTAATCGTGAATTAATCGAAGCTTAGGCAGAGATTAGGTAGATGAGTATTTTATAATATTTAATATTTATTTATGAATTGGAATAATAAATTTAACTAATATATAAATTTTTAATGTAGTAACATATTTCAGGGTTCTTGCAACATTCTTTTAGGTTTTTGTGACATTTTTCTGGTTTTGACGATACTTTTCTGGGTTTTGACAACGCTTTTCGTCTTGATTCTTTGATTAATAAACTCGTGGCGGTATTCTAATAATCTCGTCTAGGCGGCCGCTTTTTAAAATAGAGATAACATGTATGTATAGCTTTTGTTTTAGAGATTAAGCTAAGGCTGACACTTTAGCTCAAATGAACCTAATGTATATACATTCATTCTTAATTTGTTTCTTCATATTCCGTTTCATTTGAAATGTTGAGTCTTGATGCTTAACCTCTTTAGAGCAAGTCCAACCATTTTCTCCATTTTCCATTTCCCAAACCTCATTTTGCAGAATCTACAGTGTTTTTGCTCCAACCATATTCCTCATTTTCCATTCCCCATTTCAGATTCTGATAAAGTAATAATATTTTATTATTATTATATTAATTTCTTTACATCAAATCTATTCCCAATAATCAAAAAAATATTAAACACAAATTAAATCAAAACTAAAAAGAATATTAATATAATAATCATTCCTCAAAAATGGGGTTCCCCATATATAAGGAACCCCATTTTGGGGATATACTATATGAGGAATGGTTGGACTTGACCATTTCTCATATTCATTCTTCATTTTGGGGATTTCTCCAAAATGAGAAACTATTGGAGTTGCCCTTAAGACCGGTTTTACTGCATTTCTCAAGCTGTTTTTCTGAAAAACTTCATATTCAAACTTTTCAACCTCTTTTTCTAAGCAAAGTTGATTTTGGAAAAAATAAATTAGACAGTTCCTAATTAAAAAGTATGAAGGATCAAAACATGTTAAAAACTAAAATATGTAATTTTAAAAAATTTGTGAGAGTAATTTATTGGAACAATAACGTGAAAAGCAATATCATACTTTTTGCGAGTAGACAACAGCAGAGAGCGATGGTGCGATGTTTCAAATAATCACATTCCTTGTTAAATAAGACAATGGTTATCTTGTTTCCTTTTAATTTTTCATATTTAACAGTTTAAATTTTTTTTAGTTAAATCATTAGATTTTGGTTTAGTGATCACTATTTCTTGAAGAATTTGAGAAGTGTGGGTTGTGGGTTCTGACTCCACAATCAACAAAATAGGTAAAAAATAAATTATTAATAAAAAACTAATTTTTCTTTTAAATATATAATAATCAATGAATAAACATTAGAAAAGAGTGGCATAAGAATATTAATTAAGGAAAAATTTTAGGTTGCTTTATAACCATTACATTATTGAAGTTAAAATCGATTCTTGACAAGAGAATGATAATTTGTGGAAGATATGCAGTAATACATAATTTTGGAATAGTATTAAAATAGTTAATGAAGCAAGTAGAAAATGAAAAATCAACGTGTAGGAAATAAACATGCATGTGCATTTCATTGACCAATCATTCTCCCATCAAACTCGCATCACATGCCATAACATCATGACTGCTTTGGCTGCCAAACGATTCAGTTTAGACCCAAACAATCTTCCATTACTTCTTTATATTGTACAAAAGACAGGTAATCCTATAACGGCTAAAAAAGAAACTCAATACAAATTTTTATTTGTATGGAAAGCACCGTTTTTTTGCACTTTATGTTTATAAATTTGATAGTTCTTCAAATCCTAACCATCATTTAATTGTAGCTTTTAAATTTTTTTAGCCACAAATGTCACCTATATCTAATGCATACAATATTCTTGTGATATTTTCCTATATTTACACAACATGATTTTTGGATCTAACATTCGGTCATGAAATCTCATTGCTAGTTTACATTATTTACTATTCGGTGTAGTCCATGATGATTTTGTTTTTAATAAAGTATATCTTACTTTGCCTCTTATCACCATTGGATCAATCTTGAATTTACATTATTGATTCAATGGTGATAAGATGCAAAGTAATGGAAACTTTGTTATTGATTAAGTCACCATATATTTACCTTTATATTCATATGTGTCAATAGTCTCATCTTAGATACAAAAAATTGCATTCTTAGTCCCTTAAGTTGTATGGATTTTGCAAATGGGCCCATGAACACATTTTTCAACACATTAAGCACATAGTTTATATAATCTTGTAATAGCTAAAATGTGAATAAAATCTTCAATTTAGTGATGTCCGTAAAAATTTGCTTCATGCGCTATTATTCAGTGATATTACTGCCTACACGAAACAATCACATCAAGTTTGGAGATTATTCTATCAAATTGAAATGATCTGTACCAGTATGTTGAAATATAAATCAAAGGCCATCCTGCAAATAGATTAAAAAAATTTCAGGGGACTTGGGTAGTATTTTTACTCTAACATGATGTAAGGAAACAAATCGATATAAAACTAATATAAAAAAATAATTTAATCTTGCAATGAATTATGACTGAATGGCATTAATTAGGGAGGACATTATTGACATTTTAATAAACATTATCATGTATAAAACACCAATTGTACACAAAAGTGACTTCAAATAGTCAGAATTACTAATATTAATATATCACAATGGGAAAAAACCAAAACCAGCCATTAGCGGTTTTGGTATTACTGTTCTTACATTTTGTTGTTTTAATTAATGGAAAGAGGCAAACAGAAGCTTTAAACAATCTGCACAAGGCCAAATTTATAGGGAATTCAAACATCGATAGAAGCCATTTTAAAGTAGTTAATCATGTAAGTATAGCTGAGATTAGTAGTTATCATAGAGATGGATCAAAAGAGAAAGATAGAATACAAAGTTTGCCGGGCCAACCGCCGGTCAATTTTCAACAATACGGTGGTTATATAACTGTAGACAAGTCGGCCGGCCGGGCCCTCTATTACTACTTCAGTGAGGCTCAGCAATATCCTAAGAAGTCACCTCTTCTTCTCTGGCTCAATGGAGGTATTCTTCTTCATATCCTCTTAATTAATTTGATATAATTTATTTCGAGATTTTTCAGGTTGATGGTGTAATTCAATTGAACTGATTTTTCCTGATTACAAATAGTTTTGATGTGTGTTCATATGACCCAAATTACCAAAACTTAAATTCTATCAGCACACATCGAAATGTTTAATACATAATCTTTTAATGATCCGATTCTTTGTATAAAAACGGGTTTTTTGGGATAATTTGTCCCTTGAACCGTCTAATAATATCTATTTTGTTTCAATTCAATTGAAAAATATCTATCATTTATTTATTTAATTGGGATGATAGAATCATATAGAATAAATCTTTTAATTGGTTAGTTATATGTAGTCCTTTCACTTTTTATATTTTATTTTATTTTCATAACAAACTACGTTGTTAATAATATCATGTTTTCATGCAAAAATGCTCCTCCTGTGGACCTGCCACTTTTTGGCGTTTGAAGTTATCATCAATTTTCCCCCGTAGGTTGGAAGTTGGAACTAAAGTTTAGAAGAATAATTATTTGTTGACAAGTTAATACAGGGAATATCAAATTTTAGTACTGTACAAAAATGATTTTTGTATTTTCATTAATTTATGCAAAATATTCCTGAATAACCCCTAAAGTATAGCCCCCATTGTTTATCCTATAATAGAGTGTTACGAGGCTGCCCAATTTTCCTTCGCCTATAACAAATGTACATCAAAACTTTCATCATTTCTAAAACCTTAAATCTTTTCTCAGTTATGGGAACGGATAACGAGACCTAGAATCAACTTGGATAATTATTTCAGTATGTAGTCAGTTCATTTTTGTTTTTGAAAAATTTCAAATAAAAATCGGGACTGGATGGTAGAAAATACTATCATGATCAATGTGGAAACAATGTTTTTGATAGTGTCACGTTCGGTATTTCAATGGCCACACCTTAAATATTCAGTTTATTTTTAAAAGGATATTCTTACGTGCTAAGTAATACAGGTGTGTTACAAAGAATGACTCTGATCTCTTGGGTTCTGAATCATTTAAGTTCAGTTCAATCGAGTTCACTTAATTTCAGTTCAACTATGCGTAATTATAAATTTATATTGAAATAAGTTAAATCTAATCCACTTTAATTCAGATTTTGGAAAATCCCTAATTCATTTAATAATGATGAAAATACTTCCATTCTTTAAAAAAAAAGAGAATATTTCCATTCCACGTGGCCAAGTATTTGTGTATATAGTATATTATTCCCAAGGTTCAGCGTGATGGAGGATTTTCCGGCGATCTTTTTGCAAATATATATATATATATATATATATATATATATATATATATATATATATATATATATATATATATATATATAGTCTTCCATTGATCATGCAAATTCTCTTTAAATTCCATGGATTTATATCTTGTTTAATTGTCCATATAATTAATATGCCACGTTCCTTGACAACAGTGGAATAACACTACCCAATGCAAATTTGATCAGTAACAAAAGAAAAGAAATAATTAACTTAACTTAAATAATTAGCAAGATTGTTTTTGTCGTACATTCGAAGTTACTATCACTGACTAAATAAAACATAATTTAAAAATATATAGTAACATAAATGTGAACATAGTTATTTTTAATTTTTATTGCAGGACCTGGCTGTTCATCTTTAGCATATGGAGCAATGCAAGAGCTTGGACCATTTAGAGTATATAGTGATGGCAAAACTCTTTACAAAAACAGATTCTCGTGGAATCATGGTATTATATACATATATATTGTTGATAAATTAATCTATGTATAACTATATAAATAATTAACTTTTAATTTATTGTTTTTGGGTGTTTGTTTAGCTGCGAATGTCTTGTTTGTGGAATCACCAGCAGGGGTAGGGTTTTCGTACTCGAATAGAACAAGGGATTATAACAAGAACGGAGATAAAAGCACAGCTGAAGATAATTACTTATTTATGGTCAATTGGTTGGAGAGATTTCCTGAATATAAAACAAGAGAATTATACTTAGCTGGGGAGAGTTATGCTGGCCATTATGTCCCTCAACTTGCCCACACCATTCTTCAACACAATCAAAAGGCTAACAAGACCATTATTAATCTCAAAGGAATTTTAGTAAGTTGTTTCTTTATTATTACTATTGTTCAGGAAATTCATGGTTAAAACATTGAATTCACTAATTATATAAACGCGCTTAAAAGTTGTTTGGCAAATATTATTCAGAGCAAGATATTAGGCTACTAAAATTATAAAATGTCGAATTCGGTCTTAATTAATGAACACAATAATTTAGTTATTTTGGTGTGTTTTCCATTGGTAATAAATTAGGCAACACGGAACAATGCCAATATGAAAACTTAAACGCACAAATATAAAAATATAATTCTAGATATAAAAACAATAAATATGTTGTTATTTTCTTTCTTTTATAAAATAGAACACTACCATACCATAAGAGCCGTGCGAGGTAGCTGACCTAATGGTTTAATCATGTTTGCGCAGATAGGGAATGCAGTGTTAAATGACGAGACCGATACAATAGGGATGTACGATTATTTTGCAACTCATGCATTAGCATCGCCAGAGTCGGTCCAAAAAGTAAAGAAATTTTGTGACTTCTCAGCAAATGCTTCCTCAGCTCAATCTGATAAATGCAACTCTGTATATGATGAAATTAGCAATGATATCAAAGATATTGACGTGTACAACATTTATGCTCCCATGTGTTTCTCTCCTAATACCACTGCTAAACCCAACAAAGCTTCTGTAAGTATTATGTATATTGTTATAAAGTTCTATATACCTAATCTATTTATTCCTTAAATCTCCAAACTCGATAGAATATTATTCTTGGTTTTAACATTAAGTAATGAGCTTGTCGTGTAGGTGACGAATTTTGACCCGTGTAGTGATTATTATGTGTATGCATATTTGAATAGAAGAGATGTGCAAAAAGCAATGCATGCAAATGTAACGAAACTAAAACATGATTGGGAACCATGCAGTGATGTTATTAAGAAATGGACTGATAGCCCTTTCACTGTCCTTCCTCTTCTTAAAGACTTCATCTCCAACGATCTTCGTGTCTGGATTTTTAGGTAACTTTCCTCCTTTATCATAATCTTACTTCTTTGAGACTAATTTTTTTCCCAATAATATTTAATATTAAAACTATTCATTTAAAACGTTATATCACTCCATATTAATAGAATGAATGCTTGTTAAATAATTATTCATCGTATATAAAAAAAATAATATATATTTATGATGATAATGGAGTTGATATATTTTGATATGTTTTAGACCTCGATTTTTTAGATCAATTGGATATTGATATCTGCATCTTAATTTTGCATAGCACATGAATCCATGAAGGATATGAATATACTTTATTTGGATCTAGATTTAACAGTTCATGGCCTATATCACGCCCATTTCCATGTCTAACTGGATGGATTATATAATCTCGAAATTCAAATGCATTTTGAAAAGAATATTTTCTTTCACACTTAATGTAAAAATTTTACTCCCTAAACTTCAAGCATGTGAAGTTCAATATGTGTCTTGTTAAAACAAGTTTTATGAAACGTGAAAGCATTTTCTTTTTTTCATAATAAGATATTTAATTTTTACTGCTAGTAGTTATTTGGACAAAAAAAAAAAATTACGGGTTCATAATTTGATGTAGAAAATCTGGTACTTAATATGCAAAATTTGGACATAAGACAACTGTAAATGCGTGGATCTACCAATCAGGTTTAACATATCTTATTGTTTTCCACTTGCCAAATTTCTTATTTTTTAATTTGATCATTTTTTAAATCACGTATTAATTTGAAAATTAATTAAATAAATTATTTCTGGCTGTGTAGTGGAGATACAGATGGTAGAGTACCAGTTACTTCAACACAATATTCAATAAATAAAATGAAACTCAAGACTAAAATTGAATGGCATCCTTGGTTTATCAACTTGGAGGTAATCAAATTAATATCTTTAAATTGCAACAAATATTTTTTCCATTTATATATTAACTATTATGAAGTCAATTACATTAATTAAAATTTTTATTAGGTTGGAGGATATGCACAAGTATATGAGGGAAATTTAACATTCGTTACAATAAGAGGGGCAGGACACCAAGTTCCAAGCTATCAACCACTTAGAGCACTTTCATTGGTTAAGCACTTTCTTGCTGGCACTCCTCTCCCTTCTACTACCACTTATTTTTTCTAATTTTCATTATTCCAACCAAATTTATTTTTTGTGCTTAATTAGTTAAATAATTAATCGGGGAAGGTTGTAGCTACTTAATTTGGTTAATTAGGATTTGCTTTATAAATTCAATGTTTCAGCAATTATATAGTGAAATGTTAATTACAAAAATTTAATTTACAAGATTCTAAAGATAATAGGATTCCTTATTCAATTCAATCCAATTTCAAAAACAAACAAAAAAGTATTCCCAATTTTGTTTGGGTGATTAATAAATTTGTAAGGAATAAACGATTTATATGTTAATAACAGTTAGCACTTAACAACCATAGAAGCTGGCGGGTACTGTCTACATGTTCAAAATTAACTAATTAATTAGGAACAATGTGAATAAGGACATATTTAGCGCTAAATTCAACCATGTGAATAAGGACACATTTCTCGTGCAATTTTCGGAAAATCAGAAGGAAATCAGCCCCAAATTCTCCCTAAAGTATTCATATACTTCCCAAGTATCGTAACATTTGGTCAAGGTAAAAGTAAAAGAGGCAAAATTAGTTCTTTTCAAACTCGTAGCTAGACATGATTAAAACTGAATTTATTTCAATGTAAATTTATAATTATTCATAATTAAACTAAACTGAACTGATGATTTGTAGTCAAAGAGTACATAACATATATTAAACATAAATATAATTTCTATAAGCATCAATTTCCTTTTTGGTCATATTTATGAGTATAATCATGTATTCATATATATTATCATCATTGAGATTGAACAAATAAAAAAGAAAGAAGAAAATGGGAAATTTTTTTATTAGTTCTGTTAGGTTGTTTATACCATTATTCATGCCTATCTATACCTAGTCTAAATTGTATTATGACTGTCATCAGAATAAAAAGCCGTTGGATACGCATGTTCGGGGGAAACAAGGTAAATCGGAGAAGGCAAACAAGAGTGTCAAGTTGATGGGTGAAGCTGCCGCGACTGAGTAGCCCGTGGTGATGGATAAAACTGATACGCAGCCGAATCTTTGCTCCTAACTAGAAGCAAGCAGAGGCAATGTAATTTAGAAGAACGCATGAGATCTGAAATTCCGATGAATACGGTTTTTCGAAATTTGGAGAGCAGTCTTTTGGCCAATAAACATAATTCTTTAAACAATGTGGACCGTCGCTCGGTTGGATCCACATCTATTTCGGACTCGGACCATGGTTCGGAAGAAGATGGTGAATTTCAGATTGGAAATAAAGGTTCAATCACTAGATGCAGTAATCCGAATGGCATCGATCTTGTTGTTGACCTGACACCGAAGGAGGCCAAGACAGCTCGAGTGGATGCAGACAAGTAGATCTTGAGTAAATCCTGGGCAGATTTAGCTGATGACGAAGATGAATAGCCATGGGAAACGGTTACTCGCAGACGTAAGATGCGTAAAAGTGTCATTTCTTCAACTGATACTGGTGATTCCTGACCTAGTGGACAGTGTAAGTCGCATTCTCCGTGATAGTCTCCACATAGGTTTTCTTTATGATTATTCTTTATTGGAATCGTCGAGGATTTCAGAACATTGGGACTAGGAATTACTTTAGTTCTCTTGTTTTGAAACATAAGCCTCTTTTTATTTGTTTGGTGGAGCCGATGACGGAATTTAGCAAAATCGATTTGTCTTTTTGGAGGAAAATTGGTTTTGAGCTGGTTTCTTTGAATGACAAAACTCTCCCTTCGATTTGGGTTTTGAAGTCGGTTTCGCTTAGTGCTGTTCCGAACGTTGTTTTGGTCACTGATCAAGTTGTTACTCTTCAACTTATTTGGTTTGATGTTATTTTTCATATTGGTTTCGTTTATGGAAGTGTTAATTCTGTAAGGAGGCGGTCCCTTTTTGATTCTATGAGAGGTGCAATATCTTCCATGGATGAGGTCTGGGTTTGGGTTGGGGATTTCAATGCGGTTCTTGGCTCTCATGAGAAGCAAGGAAGACCACCGTTATCTAGTGCTTGTAGTGAGCTCTGTTCTTGCCTTGATGATACGGGGTTGATTGATGTTGAATCCAATGGACCGTTCTTTACATGGTTCAATGGAAGAGAAGGTTCTCGACGGGTGGAGTCTAGGCTGGATAGGTCACTTGTGTCAACTGGTTTGATTGATCATTCTCGGTCTTATGGCTGCTCGGTCCTTGCGAGGCAATATTCGGACCATCATCCTTTACTTTTTGATAGCTCGTTTACTACGAAATGCATTCCCAGGTTTTGTTTTTAATCTATGTGGTTAACTAATGAGTCTTTGGCGGCTATTGTTAGAGGTCTTTGGGAATCTCATTTCCCATTGCTTCCCCCGATTCAGCTTTTAATGTTGAAACTGAAAAATCTTCGTCCTATTTTGCGTGAATGGAACAAGAATGTTTTCGGTCATGTTGATTCTAATGTCCGCAAGAGTGAGGAGGAGTTATTGCATGTTCAAACTGAAATTACTTTGGAAGGTTTGACAGATTCGCTAGTTCGAGCTGAATTTGATGCACATGAGAGGTTGGATGCGCACTTGAGACAACGGGAAATTTTTTTGAAGGAAAGAAGCGGTATGCATTGGCTTAAGGATGGAGATCGTAATTCCAGTTATTTTCATCGTGTGGCAAAAATTCAGAGAGCAACTGGTGGGATTCGTAGCATGTTCATTAATGATGAGCTTAGCTTTGACACGGAAGCTATCTAATCTCATATGGTCTCGTTTTATACTAATTTATTTAGTGCTGACAGTAACGTCTCTACTGACTATGGGCTGGTTACTTCCCTTATACCGAAGGAGGTTACTAGTGCGGAGAATGAGGAGTTGATTGCAAGACCTTCTGCTGATTTAATTCATCAAACGGTATTTTCCATAGATGGCAGCAATGCCCCTGGGCCTGATGGTTTCACTGGCTGTTTCTTCTAACATTTTTGGGAGATCTTTGAGGGAAATTTTTGTGCTGCAGCCCTTTCTTTTTTCGACACCGGATTTATGCATCCAGAGATGAATTCTAGCGTCATGACTCTCATTCCCAAGGTTGATGGTGCTTTGCGGATCGAAGATTTCAAGCCAATAGCGATGTCAAATTTTGTGTTTAAAGTGATAACAAAAATTCTGACCAATTATCTGGGAATCGTAGTGGACAGGATCCTTGCTTGGAACCAATTTGGTTTTGTGAAAAATAGATTAATTCATGATGCAATTTCGATAGCCTCTGAAGGAGTGAACATGCTTGGGGGATAAGTGCGTAGACGGGAATGTTGCGTTAAAAATTGATATAAAGAAGGCTTTCGACATGATGGATTGGAACTTTATTTTCTCGATCATGAAGTCTTTTGGATTCTCAGAGACTTTCATCAGCTAGATCCGAAACATTTTCCAATCGGCTAGAATTTCGATTTTGACGCCGATGGGTTTACGAGGCTATTTTAGTTATGGACGTGGAGTTCGGCAAGGGGATTCCTTATCTCCGTTACTTTTTTGCATTAGTGAGGAAGTTTTGAGCCAAATGCTTTCTTCTCTTGTGAGATCGGGGAACATTCAGCAGATTCGTTACACTTCCAGTACCGTTTTCCCATTTCACTTATTATATGCGAATGATGTTTTGCTTTTTTGTAAAGCTAACCTTAGTAACATGGCTATTATTAGGGATACTTTAATGCTTTATGACATTAATTCTGGTCAGGAGGTCAATTGGAACAAATCAAGTATTTATTTTGGTGACTCAGTTTCTAGCGCAAGAGCAGCTCGTATGGCAGCTGTGACGGGAATTAAAATCAGCAGCTTCCCTTTCTCTTATCTTGGAGTTCCTATATTTTACGGAGCGCCAAAAGCTTGCCATCTTCGGCCGATTTTATAGAAAGTCTTATCGAAGTTTGCCGGTTGGGTTGGGAGTTTGTTATCCATGACTGGAAGAATGGTCCTTGTTCGGTATGTTATTCACAGCTCTCTACTTCATTCTTTTGCTTTTTGTAAATGGTCATCATCTCTAATTCATCAACTCAAGAGAGCGGCTCGTAATTTTGTTTGGTGTGGTTTTGTGGAGAAAAGGAAGCTGGTTTCTGCTCCCTGGTCAGTTTGTGTGGTGCCTTTGGGTTCAGGCGGTTTAGGGCTGAGGAATTTGGATTTGATTAACAGCTCTATGTTGGCAAGATTGGCGTGGAAAGTAGCAACTAGTAATGGAGTTTGTGGGACTTTATTAAAGTAGCATTTTTTGAAAAATGACGTTCCTTTGGGATATATTGCGCATTCCTCAATTTGGTGTTCATTACGGAATGTTTATGAGTTACTTCGTTCCCATACTCAGTGGTTCCTAGGTCCGGACTCTAATTTGAGTTTTTGGAACTCTTCTTGGATCATCCCTTCGATGGCTGAGCAGATGAATCTTCCCTCAAGTGAGTGTATGGCTCTATCGGATTGTGTCAAGGACTATCTTTCTGATGATGGCTGGACGGAACTACCAGTTTCAGTTCCTATTTTCATTTGTTCGGAAATTCATGCTATAAAGCGAGTAGAAGAGGCGAGTGATTCTTGTGTTTGGCGTCCCGGGAGTAAAGGAATCTTTTCGGTAAATCTGTTTTACAGATGGTAGCAAGGTAATTTCCCTATTTGCGATGTCTCTCGTAAAATATGGCACAAATTTGTTGCACCTTCTCATTCTTTAATTTGTTGGAAAGCCTTTACGGGTTACATATCGACTCATGATAAATTAATTCGTAGAGGTTTGCATATAGTTTCCCGCTGCAACCTCTGTTGTGAGCATTTCGAAGACGTGTGTGAGCACGGGATTTTGTACCAGCTCGCGCGTTCTATGATGACGGCTTTTCGGGAAATTTATCCTCGAATCACACGATTTTCGACCATCCGATGATCTTCATATGGGAATCCTCCTCGGACGTTTTATATTATTTAACTAAATAAAAAAATATATATACA
>CATIWQ010008040.1:0-10657 GCA_949673415.1 Euphorbia schlechtendalii
TATATGCAATTCTCGAATAAGTCCTATAAGTATTGAGTGTGTTTAAAGTGTTGGGAAACTATAGCCATAATACTTTGAAATTGATCAATAAAGGATGAGGGTATTAAGAGTTAAAAATCAAAAGAAAGAGAGGATAACCAATGATTTATGCAAAAGGTGAGGAATGGTACGGAGCAAAAATTGCAACCATTCAATGAATGAAAAGAAAAAAAATAGCATAGCACGAAAAATGGGTACAAAGTACAAAGTACTTAAAAAACATATGCTTAAAAGAAAAAAAATGAGAGAGAGTGGTATGGAGCATAAAATGCAACCACTAAGAGTGTTTTTAGCATCCTGGTTTACCTAAAATTGCCTTGAGAGAAAATTATTCAAAGTGTGCTTTTTTTGTCCTTAAGATGCTAGCATGCATATAACGCTTATATAAAGATGCGATTCAGTTGAACCTCCATTAAGAGCAAAGTTATGCAACTAGACTATATAAATTGCACATTACTAAGATGTGAGAAATTTCAAACTTCTACTTGAATCTTATGCAACTTGTGAATGTGGTACTCACTGCAATAGTCTTTCACCAAATGCGGTACGTACTTGAATACTATTTTATGCACTTATGTTGAATTTAAAGTTAAGTGTGGGGGTGTGATAAGTGTATAATTACACTTATTATCATAATAATTTTACACATAAACACCATAGTTTAAGTCATTTTTATACTTCATATAAAAGATTTCACATGGTATATAGTTGTTTTTTATGCAAATGTAGGGTACCAGGTAAATCTTAGAAGTAAAATGATTAAAGTTGGAAATCTATGAAAATAGAGTGAGAAAGGTGCAAAAAGATGCGTAGAACTTAAGGATTTGGCTTAGGATCAAAGCTGTCAAAGATTGGTAAAGTTACAAGAAGGATTTTGAAGAAAAACACAATTCACGGTCGCGACAACCATTTGCGGTTACGACTTCGTATTCTTCAAAATAGAAAGTTGCCTACCAAGTATTCACGGTAGTGACATGTACTTCACGGTCATGACATTGATGGTTTTTTTTATCAACTCTTCTCAACTATCAATGGCCAGATAAGAATGATCAACCTCCATCAACTACCAAATGAAAAGATACCTTTTGGAAGTCAACCAATCATGAAAAGGTGCCTTTCCATTATAGATAAGGATAAAGCTTCTCATCCAATCACAATGAAGTGATGCAATCTTTCGCCAGTGGACACGACTCTTCGTTTGGATAGACACAACCCTTCATACTTTATAAATTAGGCTCCAAACTCACCAATTTCGTGGGGGCACAAGTAGTGGATAAAGTGGTTCATAGCATGGTAGACGTGTGTGCATAGATAGAGAATAAAAATATCTAGATTTCTCTACACTTGTAAGTGTTAGCGAAAAATGTATAAGTGATTCGAACCCTATTTCGATCACTAGATTTCTCTACATATTCGAGTGATTTTTGTATAAGTGTAATTGAAAATCAGTTATTAATAAAAGTTTTCGTTGTTTGATATTCACAAAGAATAGCATCCTAGCAGAGGTTCTGTTCGAGTCGATACCGAATTCAAAGCAAATGCAAGAACTGCAAGAATTGACGACTCCCATTAAAGAGTGGATACAGTTTAATCAACTTTAGCTTTCACTTGCATGCCTTACAACTTTTCTTTGCTTTCTACTTATACTTTCTATTTGGAAGTTTATGATATGTCTATGTGTCATAATGTGTATTTTGTGTTGATTTTTTTATATTAATCAAGTTATATGCTTTTGAGTTAACTTTAAGAGTAGTTTCAAGGTTAACGAGATTGTGTATAATCACTAGATCTGTGATTATAACATTGTTTAGTGAGCCAACATTTTTGGAATGGTAACTTGCTAAATATGGCTATGTGAGAGTGACCAGTACTAAGCATAGTAATATTGTCATCCAAGTTTATATAATTATCTTAATTTGTTTGCACTAGATTTAGAAAAGTCATTTCATGTGTTATTCTGCGGTGAATAATTGAATATCTGAGTGTTTAGAACCGAATCTGTTAAATTAATCTAGTGAATGTAATATCTTTGATGACCTTGCATGTTTCTTTGCTATACTTGTTCGTAGGGAATATCTATATACTTTTTATCTTCTCTAATCTTTCATACATTTGTCTATCCATCCATCATTCTAATCCTCCAAACTAAATTACATTATTTTCTTTTGTTTCATTTCTCTTGTTGATCTTTAGAGATGGTTCCTTCCCTATGGGGTCGATATCTTTTAAAACTAACTAGGGATGGCAATGGGTTGGATCTGGATCTGATCTGGACCCATATTTCTATCATTTCAAGGCTGACATAAGTACCATCAACCTTGGACCAACCTTGAAATGATAGAAATATGGGTCCAAATCAGATCCAGATCCAGCCCATTATCATCCCTAATTACAACTGTATACTTGCAGTTATCATCATTTTTCTCTTTGATAAGTGGTATTGACAACACCTATACTTTAAAGCCAAAATCTTGCGAACTAGTTATTAAACTTATTAGTAGAATAGTGGCAAACAGCAATCGATGAGAAGCAGTGCAAGGAGTTTTGCAAATAAATGAAGAGCGAATTGGAAATGTAAATGATGGGAGAACTCAACTTTTTCCTTTGACTTCATATCAAGAAAAGTGAAGATGGAATCTTTATTAGTCAAGCCAAGTATACTAAAGAAGTTCTGAAGATAACAAGTTCACTCCCATGGCCACTAACACAATCTTGAGTAAGGATGAAGCTTGTAAGCCTGTAGACAGCAAGTTCTACAGAGCTATTATTGCCTCTCTCCTATACTTAACTGCTAGCAGGGATGATATTCAATATGTTGTGTGCGATTGCGCATGTTATCAAGTTAACCCCAGAGAATCTTACTTAGTAACTATTAAGAGAATACTCTGGTACTTGCAAGGTTCCCTTGATGCAGGTCTGTGGTACGCCAACAACTCATATTTCACTCCTAGAGGATTCATAGATATTGACTATGGTAGAGACAAGCTCGATAGGAAAAGCACTACAGGAGGATGCCATTTCCTTGGAGAATTCCTTGTCTCATGGTATAGCAAGAAGTTCACTTCTGTTGCGCTGAGTACTGCTGAAGCTGAGTGCATGGTGGTAGGAAGTTATGTAGTACAACTGCTATGGATTATTCAGTAGCTGGAGGATTATGGTATAAAGTCAAAAAGCCTTAAAGTTATGTGTGATAACAAAAGTGCAATTGACATATCCAAGAATCCAATTCAACACGGTAGGATGAAGCATGTCAATATAAGACATCACTTCAAAAGGGATCATGTACTAAGGGGAGATGTCAAGTTAAAGTATGTTCCTTCAGAAGAACAACGAGCTGACATTTTCACCAAACCATTAGCCAAGGAGCAGTTTAATGTTCTAAGGTAGCTTATTGGAATGGCGAACCCCATATGAAGAAAATGAAGAAATTTTGTTAAGTGTTGGAAATCAAGTCTTAACTAAACCAAACTAAGTAACAAGCATCCAACACCATCTATATTTTAAAGTAATGCTATGAGATTAAGTTTCGTGGATAAAAAATCAAAAACCACTTTATGCAAAGGGTGTTTTTGAATTGGAACTGCCTAAAACAAAACTCCCTGTTTTACTATGTTGGTTAAATAATTGTTAATATTAGCATTTATTTTCATCTTGTGTTGTACGAGTGCCACTTATCTCTGCAAGTTGAAGAAGCCTATAAAAGTGGTAGTTTGATGGAGAGAGAAGTTACTTGCATTTCTGAAATCTCAATCATTTCAAATGCAAAAGAACCTTAAATTTTCTCTCTACTCTCATATCCTTTTCAATTACAATGGCGAACACTAAGAAGACTCTCAAGCTTCAAGGCACATAAAAGAGAAGTATGTATGTGCACATAGATGGAACTATGGAGAAGATCATTTTCCCCTAGGGAACCATGTTCACCAAGGTTGAATAGGCAGAGAATCAAGATTTTGGCTCTATGCAAGAAGTGGATTATGAAGGACTTCTGAAGAATAAGATCCTTCACAAGGTCATTAAGTAGCAGAACTTGAGTCAATTCCTGCTGATGGAAGGACCTGTTATTAAAAGCTTAATCAAAATTTTTTATGAACATTTGTACACCATCCAGGGGTATAATAACATGCTAATGGTGGAAATTGACAATGATTCTCACCTCATTCATGCAAGATTGTTAGGAAGCCTCTAAAACATACCATGCAAGGGTACAATTTTGAGGAAGAAAGGAGATGAGGAAGCTGTTGGTATCCCAGAGGATTGAGAACTCCCTACTGATTATGGATTTGGAGAGATTTCAGCATTAGGGATGAGTTATGGAGCAAGAGCTTGTCATGAGTTGCTTGTGAAGCTGATGTTCTCCGAGATGGGCTCTCTCAACCTATACGTACTTCGAAAAGTGCATGGTCTACCATATGGTTGAAGGTAAGCAACTTAATTGGCCAATGTTGATCCTTCATCACTTGACCAAAGTTACTACCATCTACCATTACTGATATCTGATAATTGCCTTGATGAAGGCCCTAAGAATGGATGTGTCCTCATTTGTTGATGGACCGGAAGAGAAAGTAATTCCATTGAAGAAGACTTTAAACATGAATCACTTCAGCAAGCTCTACCATGACCAAGTTCACACTCGGTATACCAAGGTTCAAGATGTAAAGAGGAGGGCAAGGTCGCACCGACTGTGTTCCCAATGGATGTTTTGAAAGAAGATGAAGATGACTTTATGGTGGATTTTGAGGAAGATAGTGAGGAGATATCTAATGATGTTCATCAACCTTTACTCCTAGCTATCCAAAACCAAAAGCTACATCTTGTAGGGCAAGGAAAAGCCCAGCAATACCAAGGGCATGAAATATGCCTACCTAGCTTCAAGTTAGACAAAGAAATAGGATGAATTTGAAAACTCGCACTCAAAGAGAAGCCGAGGCAAATTAAAGGGATGAGGAAGAAGAAGATGCTAGAGAGGAAGAAGAAACTCTACGCTAAAAGAAGTGCTAGCTTGAGGTGGCTAAGAATGATGTGGGTAAGGGCTCTAAGAAAGGCAAAGAGGAACCTAAAACCATTAACTCCAAAGCTATTGCCCATGTGGAGGAAGTATTTACAATAGCAAGGGGCACTCAAAGAAAGTGTTATGCTACCACTCACCCAATGACGAAATCAGTTCAAGATGGTAAGTAGTGATGAGGATGCTAGTGATGATGTGGAGATTCTCAATCAGGAAGAATCTCCTGTTCTTGGTTCCAACAACCCAAACCCCATTCACACTCAACCTGAGTCTCTTCCTACTCAAGCTGAGTTACCTGAGACTGACCCATCCTTTGGTCAATCAGCTAACCCCTAGGTACCTTTAAATCCTTCCCCCATTGAAATTCCTATTCCTGTATATTCCCAAATTCCTTCTTCTCTTGTAAATTATCCTCCTTAAATTCCAAAAACTATAAATTCCCTAATTTATACTCCTTCTTATAACACTTAAACCGTCATCATTCCTTCTCCTAAAAAATCTAAACCAACCCCTTCTTCCCAAAATGTACAAAATACTTATAAACGTACCAATTCTTCAAACCCATCCTCTACCCCTCTAATCCCTTTAATTAAAGAAGTTCTCGAAGCTGAGAACTCCACTAGGCAAGGAAAAGCAAGTGAGGATGTTGCTAAAGCAAATTTTATAGCTAATGAAGCAACTCCTTCCATCAGCAAGTCATCCAAGTGGACTTGGCTGATTTAGCCATCTTAGCTCGGATTCAGGAGTTGGCAAGGAAGAAATTCCCAACTCTCAAAACTGATGTTGAGTTGGATGAAGCGGTAAGCCAAGTGTTATTATCTCAAGAATTGATGGACTTGTCCTCAAGACCAAAGGTAAAGCTACTAGAGTTTGATGCGCACTCAAGTATTCCCTCTGAATTCATTTACTTCGAAGAATTTGAAAAGATTCAAGGAAGCTTGTATGCAATTCGCAACCATTTAGTGATGGAGAGTGCAAAAAGCCTAGTGGACAAGATGGCGCTAATCCAAACTAGACTTTTTGATTCTATAACTCAGCTTAATGCAGCTATCAGATCTATTACCACGTCTACTGTTATAGCTAACATGATAGCAGGAAAGATGAAGAGTAGTATTGATATTGTAGCAGAGCACCTTAGTAAGTTGAATGCCACACTAGCAACTCAAGCTACATAGTTTCACAAGTTTGGCGAGGAGTAGGCCAAAACAAAGAGAAGCATTGACTCCAAAATCTACAATGTACATAAGGAAGTTGAAGTCACCAAGGCTATTGGTCACAACATTGCAAAGCTGATGAAAAGCATGTCCAAGTTAATTGTGAGCTATGATAAGAAAATTGACCGAGTGATAAGAACTATTGATGAAGCTGCAAAGAAAGTTGAGAAGCCTGTACTAAATATGGATGTACTTAATTATAAATTCAATTCTGTCTGCAAAGTGGTTTAAGACAACACTGATGATTCAGTCAAGAAGGCATAAAATGCTCTTCTCGAGGCTATGGGAAAACTATTTACTGAGCCAACTGAGTCTCTAGACTTTCACAATGGTCTCTCAGTGCATAAGAAATTGAATGTCCTTAAGGTTCATCTTGAAGATATGTAGAAGTATGTAGATCAATTAGTGATCACTAAGATACATGATGCAAGGGATATTGACTTTACTGCTAAATCTATGTCTTCAATATGCCCAAGGATCCTTGATATGGAAGTAAAATTGAAGATTGCGTTGGCTACGTCAGATTTTAGAGCTTTGTTGTAGTGTTTTCAATAGTTTACTTTCCAAGGGTTCGATCATATTGCTCATCTATCCAAGTGTCATCACTTTTTTCTCAGTAAGCTTAATGATGAAGACATCCTTACTACCAAGGGAAAAGAGAAGCTGGAGCAGGAGATTTCACCACTCATCATAAGTAAGTAGGATGATTTTCAGTCTGTTCTTTACTCCTTCAATCTTTGTCTTGAATAAATTATCAAGGCTCAGATAACAAAGGGGGAGAAGGTAGCTAAATTGCTCAAAGAATTGTAAATCAGCACAAATCATCCTTGTCGAAGTGACCTCAACATCAATCTCAGTCTCAACATCAACAACAACAAAATTAATTACACCATCAAAGCAGCTATCCAAAAAGCTTTGGGCAATCTTCTAGTCAATCGCTTAAATAGCTGTATAATAGGTAATATTGTAAAAGGACTTATCCATAATCACTCAGTGTAGAACACAATTTGTGTACTGCCTAAGTCCTTTTTTTATCTTAATGAAAAATAACAAGTTTTTATCTTTCAAGCTAAGAGCTTCTTAACTTCATACGTGTTATTTATTTTTGTTATTTCTGCTTACAAATTGTTGCAGGAATAAATGTAAAGGCCAATCTCAAAGAAAAGCTGAAGTGAGACCAAGTCCCAAAATCAAAGAAAATTGTATGGGGGAGTTAAGCTAACTAAAGAAAAACCACTTAGTATGGGGTAGTCCACACTTACTAAGGAGTTCACTCAGCCTGGTGGACTCTTATATCATCTATCAGGTATTCTTATATCTACAAATTTTTATTTAATTAATTTCTTCTACTACCTAGTTTGTTATCTATTCCAAAATGGGGGAGATTGTTGAACCCAAGTTAATAGTACTTCACATTACTTAAACATTTTGGAAATAACAAACAGTCTAGGATAGCAAAATAAATTAAGTACTAAGTATACTCTTAATTAAACAAGTTATACTTGAGTTTGTTTAAGGAAAAACAACTCAGTTTACTAAGATTTTATTAAGTTATGGCTTCGAATAAAAAAAGCTTATTAGAGCTGAGTACTACACTATTCGTATGATATAGACTCAGTAAGACGCTGAGCTGCTTTTATTTTATAAAAGCTTATTTCTTTGACACTTAAAGAAATAAATGACACAAATACTTTTAACGTTGTCTATGAGGGATGAAATATTCCTTTGATGCTTTTAGGAGAAAAGCGCTGAAATTAAAGGAGATATTCAAGTGGTCCTTACAATGAAAAGGCGTCAGTAAGGAATGTTGGAGAATCCTCGCTAAAGTCCAAGACAAAAGGAATCCTCTAACATGTTTCGTTTCTTAGTGTCTCCATGCAACTCTACAATGTCAGCAAGCAGACAAATTACAAGTCTCCATGTTGCATCCCGCGCGCCTCTCTATCAGAATGGAATTTCTTGAAGAAACAAGTTTTTGATGCATCAAGATTAACCGATTATATTCACACTTCAACGTTCGAAATCTCTATCTCTAAACGTCCTGGAATTTTTTCAAACGGATAAATTCGAAAGCTATGAAGAGAAGAGAAATTGTAGACAAGTCAGGATGAGAAGTTTGCAACGTCTACTTCCAAGAACTTCAAGTATAAATACAAGACTGGAGTAGACGTTCAAACTTGGTGAATTACCTCGAATTCTTAAGAGCTGAAATATTGTCCAAATATTCCTAGCGTTCAAAAATTCCAAATTAAGTAATCGAAGCAAACATTAATCTTCCAATCTATTTGTAATAGAGAGAATCAAACCTTAGATTTAACATTGTAAAGGATTCACGTATTTTATAAGTTTAAATCCTCAATTCGTACTTTTAATTGAAAATCTGAGTGACAATTTAGGAAGGGTACCTAAACTGTGGTTTGAGAGGTAGTTAGAAAGAAATGTACTTTATGTAATCGATTCTACCCATTGTAAAGGCTTCTTTGCCTAAGGAAGGAAATAAACACTAGTGGATTAAAGTTCGAAAAGGAATCCGGGGACTGGAGGTAGGCGCCGGATCAATATAAATCTCAGGTGTAATAGTTTCTTACCTTTGTCGCTTTGTCTTTATAGTGTCTTGCTCATTCATCATTCTCTCTGTTTTATCGCTAAGCTTGAAAAACTAATCTAAGCTTAGTAAAGTACTCAACAGCGATTAAGATAAACTAAGTCAGCGAAGCTAAGTAGTTTGTAGTCTTTAGACCAGCCGTAGCATGGTTTATTCAACATGCATCTAAAAACTGAACTTGGAAAACTCTAAAAAGAACCAAGTAACTGCATTCACCCCCCCCCCTTTGCTGTGTTATTTAAGTTATTTCGGACCAGCACCTCTAAAAGTAGAGGTGGAAGGTCTTGGTTTCGAAACCCAGCCTCTTCAATCAATATTCCTTAAAAAAAATCCATTTTTATTTATCATAAGCAATATAGCATAAATTTAGGGTTTATAGAACTTTCCTATAAAAAACATGTTGAACCAGATAATTCAAGGTAAAATCGTATATTGTCACTAATTAAGTGATAAAAATAGCGGTATGAAAGAAAATCGAGTATGACCGATTAAACTGAAAAAAATCCAACAACCATTGAAAATACTAAATAAAAATATACTTATGTTTTTTTATAATATAAATATTATTCATTTTGATAAACTCGAAAATGTGAAATTTTGTTTGAAATATGTTGTTATAATGTTCATATTATAAAATATATTTATACGGTAAAAATTTATTAATATATAAACTGAGAATAACAAAATTTTATACCATTATATTGTTCGCCACTTTTCTACTGATAAGTTTAATAGTTTGTTTACAAGATTCGGTTATATATCAATAGTGCCAAAAACTTGTTCACGTGAAATATAGGTGTTGTCAATACCCCTTATCAAAATAGAAAAATGATGATAACTGCAAGTATACAGTTGCGATGTAGTTTTAAAAGATATCGATCCCATAGGGAAGGACTAGTTCTAAAGATCTACAAGGAAGATAAAATAAAGAAAATAAAATAAATTTGGTATTTTGGGTAGAAGGGTTAGAATGAAGAATGAGTAAATATAGGTATGAAAGATTAGAAAATCTAAATATATAGATGTTAAGATTAGAGAAAGCATGCAAGTTCAATAAAGATGTTAAGATTCACTAAACTAATCTAACAGACTTGGTTCTAAATACTCAGATGTTCAATTATTCACCGCAGAGCAACACATGAAATGACTTTTCTAAACCTAGAGCAAACAAATTAAGACGATTATATAAACGTGGACAACGTCAATACTATGCTTAGTACGGGTCTCTCTCACATAGACACATTTAGCAAGTTACCATTCCAAAAATGTTGGCTCACTAAACAGCATTTATCAAAGATCTAGTGATTATACACGATATTGTTAACCCCGAAACTACTCTTAAAATTAACTCCAACGCATATAACTTGATTAACATAAAAGACTTAACACAAAATATGCATTATGACACATAGACATATCATAAACTTCGAAATAGAAAGTATAAGCAGAAAGCAAAGCAAAGTTGTAAGGTATGCAAGTGAAAGCTAAAGTTAATCAAACAGCATCCACTCTTTAATGGGAGTCGTCAATTCTCGCAATTCCTACGTCTGCTTTGAATTCGGTCTCGGCCCGTACAGAACCTCCGCTAGGATGCTATTCTTTATGAATATCTAACAAACAAATATTGAAGAACAAAAACTTTTATTGATAAGTGATTTGCAAGTACACTTATACAATAATCGCTCGAGAATACAGAGAAATCTGGTGATCGAAACAAGGATTCGAATCACTTAAACATTTTCTCGCTAACACTTATGAACATAGCTAATTCTCTATCTATACACACACTAT
>CATIWQ010008059.1:0-31419 GCA_949673415.1 Euphorbia schlechtendalii
GTATACACACACACACACACACACACACACACACACACACACACACACATATATATATATATATATATATATATATATATATACATATATATATGTATGTATGTATGTATGTATGTATGTGTATATATACATTATATATAAAGAAATAAATAAATGTAAATAGGAAATAAAAATGATACTTGAATAGTATAACAATATGTTCCAAATACATAATGAAAAAAGGAAATAACATCATTTAATGAATTCCATTTAATTGGTACTATTAAATGGTACAGGAAAAATTCTGCCTATAAATAGGAGGAACTTTCCGTGGAAAGGGGACCGGAAAAAATTCAATAAAAATATAGTTTTTCTCTGACAATGACTGAGAAATTTTTTCAAAAAATAAAAAATATGTTTCTAGAAACTTTTTCTACATTTCTTTTAAGATTTCTTTGATTATATTTAGATCCAAAACAAGTTTGGATTCCAAATTTAATTATTTTCAAATAATTTTTTTCTCCATCTTTTTTTAAAAATCCTCAGATATTCTCTGGTCTAAAACAAATTTCAAACCCAAGTTTGATTATCTTTTGGATAAATAAACACTTATTTTTTCCATTCAAACCACAACTTAAATAAAAACGAACGAGGAACGCTCCCGGGGATCAAATGGATACGTCGAAGTGGATTTATACCGAAAGGGTAAGCTTCTGAGTTCCTAGAATTGCCAATCTCGTGCTTATTGTATTCTTCTTTGTTTCAATTTCACATTTGGACCTAGCAAAATATTTCACTATTATTCTGTTGTTGTAATAATTCTCTTCATCTCTTATTTCTATTTTATTTATTTAATAAAGATATCTTCTAGAATACCCCCACGAAGGAAATAAAAAGTATGTGGGATTTGGAGACCCGCGCGCCCTCTTAACGCATTATCAAACTATGATGAGAGCATTAAGGGTCAGCGAACATATGATGGCTAAGCTCTTTGTCATCACCTTGGGCCACCCAATCAATGAATGGTACAACAACCTTCCGCTGGACATAGCTACTGATTGGATTAGACTTGCTCTGGCTATGATGGGGCATTATGGTTTCAACTCTCAAATGGAAACCACAATGCAACATCTAGAGGCAAGAGCATGGTGAAAGCTTCAAATCCTACTATGCGCGTTGGATGGCCACACAAGTCAGGCTTTGGGCTCGCTTAACTCTAACGGAGATGATAACTAAGCTTTTGTATGGTGCACTGCCATCATACAGGAACAAGTTTGGGTCAGACTTCTTTTCGAGCTATTAAGAAGTGTTTGAGATGGCGGATAGGATGGAGCACTTTGAATCCATGGACACATTTGAGGGGCGCTAGAAAAAACCATGATTGATGATGCAATAAATTAGCTTTTAGTTACTTGGACAATGGGGCTTTTGAATTTTTGAATAAATTGAACTTTGTTTACTTGCTTGATATCCTATAAATGACATCACGCATTCTCATAAACATATATATAATGTTTTCAGAACATGTGACATGTCATGTCATGAAATTAATTTGGGTATAAATGGATTCCCCACGATTACAATAAATTCAAATGATTTGACTCTTAAGAGAAAGTGAGAGACAAACACATGTACTTAGACGATGGGTGATAGCATTTGCTTCATTATACAAAGATGGAAGATTGACAGATGGATCACCAAACACGGAATGACCATAAAATCAAGCAGGAAAATATCAAAATGATCGAAGCCAGAATGAGGCCAAAATGTCAACAAAACAAATTAACGTTAAACCACCGGCTCAGTGACAAAGACACAAAGAAGGAGTCAGATTGTTGAACACGTCAACAACTCCATCACATATCCCACCAACACTTATGGGTCGATTACTACATTATGGAAGGAACATCATTGAACACCATAGATGGAATCAAGCTATCAGATCTGATCTCCGACATAGTACCTATCGTTGGAGAGTAATTGAACATAAAAAGAAAATGTTGATGATCAAGACCCATCATCGAATACACCTCAAGCTAGCAAAGCGGCATGAGCACCAACCAATCGATCTAAAATGCCGAATGAGACAACAAATGAAGTCATGGACATGGACGACGACTGATCTATCAGATCAATCAAGTCTTACACAATTGATATCACGCATAAGTGAAAGAAATAAATCGATAAAAAGTAGTACGAACTAAAAAATAAAATTGTAATTAGCCTGTCAATTAACACTCGGTTAGTTGAGCAAAAATTAAGGCTTCTTTTCAAAACAAAAAAAGAAGAATAGTTCGCCGAGTTGAAGACCCGAAAGGGCGGCTCATGCAAAACTTAGGACATCGAGAGAACCACATTGGTTAGAAAACCTGAAATGACTAATTGATGGTGGGAGTCAAATCATTTGAAACATTTATACCCCTGTTAAATTCATCAATGAATTGTCATTTTTGCTGAATCTTTATGCCTATGTTTATTTTGATTGCTTGCATGCTAATGGTAGAATATCGCAAGTAAATATCCAAAAAAATAAAAGAAAGAAAAATGAGTCTGCTGGATTGAAAACTTGAAAGGGCGGTCCAGGCAAAAATTAAGATAAGGTTCGCTAGAATGAAAACCCGTAGGGGCGGTCTATGCAAAAATTAGAACCAAAGAAATATCAAATTAATCATTTCATCCTTGGAACGGTACATGACATCATATACCTCCAACACTTCAGACAAAAGGCTTCCAAGCGATCATCGCTAATAAAATGCTTGGTTAACAACTCATCTAGATTTTCCTCAGACTAGATCAAAGTTCTAAACTCGAATATGATTCAATGAACCCATGGTCATCGCTCTGAGGAAGTCATCCATGGAATCCTCAACGAGACAAATCCTAGGGATAACTATACACCAGCACAAGAGAAGGCTCTTCAATGAACGAAGCCTACAACACCTACAACGGATGAACATACATCATATGATAAATATTGTTCATGCATAAAATCATGCATACATTACATTTGCATCATGTCATTTACAGGTAAAAACGATGCCAAACCGGGGCAACACCATCCCGGTAAACAAGGAACTCCACCTCCACTTGAGGAACCTGCAAACACTAAGAAGGATGATGGCCCACTCAAGCCTGAAGTCAACATTGCAACATCACAAAAGCCTCCCAAAACAACGGAGCAATCTTTGGGACATCCCCGAATTTCCATTAAACTTATTTATTGATCATGTTTTAATTTTTGATTGAAGGGGTGAAAATTTTTCCTTCGCATAAACTCAATCAAATAATTAAAACATTCATCATAAAATGTATTAACATTACCTTTTTCTCTGACTCGTCACAAGAAACAAGTAAACATCCTATTAAGGAAATTCAAAATACAACCAAAGAAGGAAACAATTATATCGATGGTTGAAGAAAGAAACAGTCTCATTTTCCAACCGAAGAAAGAAATGGTTATCTCAATAGGGTTACTTTTGAAATGGATTTAGGCACCCTACCCTGATAGTTCCAAGGGAAAAAATCAACCGAAGGTCAACCCACAAGGGGCACACAATGACCACAACCGAAGAAAGAAACGGTTGCTGATTATTAAAAGGATGTCGCAGAAAGAAACGGTAGACCCGCCCGCAAGGGGCACCAAGTACCTAGGGATCCAAAGAAGGAAACAAACAACCCTATGAGGACACGGCGCCAGAAAGGAAGACCCATGTCATCAAAGATTGGGGATAAAGAAATCACCAGCTACGCCGGTCAGGTATTTTTTTAATCCCTCTGCTCCATTTCGTGTCATCATACTAGTTATACAACCAGCGAAAATCACAAGAGGGGCAGCTGTGAGCACGGTTGCACCAGCTCGCGCGTTCGATGATGACGGCTTTACGAGATTTTTTATCCTTGGATCACACAATTTTCGACCGTCCGATAATCTTCAAATGGGATTTTTCCTCGTAAAAAAATAAATATTTAGGATCGTAAAAATATATTTAAAAGCCTTATGTGAAAACTTAAAGGCTTAAAATATTTGAAGGACCTAAATAAAGTTTAAGGGTTTAGAATAATTTAACTAAATTGTTTTTTTATAAGAATATATTTATATATATAAGAAAAAAAATAATGACAAAAATGAAAAAGGAAATAAAAAGAAAAGGAATAAAAAAAAGAAAGGAAATTAAAGAAATGGAAAAGATATAATAAAAAAAGAAATAAATAAATGTAGATGGGAAATAAGTACTTGAATAGTACAATAATATGGTCGAAATACATAATGAAAAAAAGGAAATAATATCATTTAATGAATACCATTTAATTGGTACTATTAAATGGTACAGGAAAAATTCCGCCTATAAATAGAAGGAATTTTCAGTGGAAAGGGGACTGGAAAAATTTACTGAGAAATTTTTACAAAAAACAAAAAACATTTTTCTAGAGACTTTTTATACATTTCTTTTAAGATTTCTTTGATTATATTCAGATCCAAAACACGTTTGGATCCCAAATTTAATTATTTTCAAATCATTTTTTTTCTCCATCTTTTCTAAAAAATCTTCAGATATTCTCTGGTCTAAAACAAATTTAGAACCCGAGTTTGATTATCTTTTGGATAATTAAACACTTATTTTCCATTCAAACCACAACTTAAATAAAAACAAACGAGGAATGCTCTCGAGGATCAAACGGATATGCCGAAGTGGATTCATACCGAAAGGGTAAGCCTTTGAGTTCCTAGAATTGCTAATCTCGTGCTTATTGTTTTATTCTTTGTTTCAATTTCACATTTGGACCTAGAAAAATATTTCACTATTATTCTGTTATTGTAATAATTCTCTTTATCTCTTATTTCTATTTTATTTATTTAATAAAGATACCTGCTAGAATACCCCCACGAAGGGAATAAAAATTATTCCTGGATAATAGACCTCACCTATTGCCATGCGAGCACTTTCATTAAAACGATCAACATATTTGCAATTAAAATGAATCATTTCATTTCTAAACAATAACTTTTAATCGTCGACATTTTAATTAGGCCACACGGGCCGCTAAAGCCAAATCGAACATATGTGCAAATATTGTGCCATATCTCGTACCAACCTTTGTGGATGCAGGTTAGATGTATGCCTAGGATTTTATTTTCCTTCAGGTATCGCATTTTAATTATTTTTTTTGAAATGTAATTAATAGATTAGGCGGGCGGTTGTATCCCCCGAGGTTCTGTAATATTTAATCTTTACTTTCCCTTATTTATTTATTACTTTATGTATGGTTTTATTATTTTCCATGTACGAGTTAAATCATGCACAATAACTTCAAAACTACTTAAATGTGAATATGCACAATTAAGAAATACGGTTTTCGATAGATGTAATATAATGTGATCACATATGAAATAAGCAACTTATCCCGAACCCGAATTTCTATGTCTTAGTTGGCCATCCCCCGGACATTAAGCCTCACAGGACTCTGATTCTTGGAAAGAGCTAATCTTGGTGGCTACTCCACACTAATAGATGGCGGATTCGGGTTCGACCGATCTAAACGTTTTCGCTTTCTCTACCAAACTCTCTAGGTCCCTGACCCACTACCTTTTATTTTCAACATTAAACACCCCGGTGGACTGTGCCTTTGAATTCGCACACTCTTAGCCCATCGCTCCGTGTAGTCTGCTCACAGCTGCCCATGGCAGCGCTTAAGCGGGCTTGCCATGCAATCCCGCTAGCGCAATGTGCGGGGCAAGCCCGCAAGCATGGGCTTGTGACAGGCCCTCAAGCTCATGTGAATTGCACAAGGCAAGCTCCCTAGGGCTTACCTTGTGAAGGGGATCTGCGGGTTAGCCCGCGGGTCCAAGTGACCTACGTGGCTCACCCATTTAGTGGGATAGGAATATTCCCATCCCACTTGGTGTTTGAGGGGGAGTCAAACACTCCCCCTTTTCCCTATATATAAGCATCCCCTCTCTCATTATTCAAAACTTCAGCTTAGCCTTTCTCTCTAATTTCATCATCTTTTTCTTCATTCGATGTGCGAGATCCTCATGAGTTCTCCAAACAAAGAAGAATTCTTTTGAAGGCTCTTTCTAATTAAAGTGAGCCTTCTCGGTTTATATTTTCTGGTAGGTCTTCGAGCTATCTAGCAGCTTCTGTCTACTAACGGGTTCTACTTCATCGAGATTTTGGTTGGTGAAGATCCGTGTGGATTAATCGTAGAGGCTATCCTAGTTTAGAGGCTTATGTTAACGAAGTTCTGCCAAATAGCTCTTAAGGAACACCGCAACCGAAGAAAGAGAGAGCACGCATCAATTGGTAATGTTCTAAACATAGTTGCTAGGTTTCTTTTATAAGCTTTATAAACTTATAGGCATATATGGTATGTTTTAACTTTGATTATATCAATCATGGCATGCTTAGGAGATCTTTAGGTTAATTTTAATTTTCGAAATTCTGCCTTGCAATGTTTAAATGTTCAAATTTTATCTTGATTAACTAGCAGAATGTAGCAGCAATCAACTACTTGTTAGACATGATGTATGCCCTAGAGACAATTAGGGCGATATATCTCTATTAGCTATAATGTACAAACCGTTTTAGATTAATAATAATAATAATAATTAAAGCATCTTTATTTTATCAGTGCTTTTAATTTATTTATGCATCTCACTGGTATATATATGTATAGTATTAAATATGTATATGCGCATTGATGAGATAAATGTAGTGACTACTTCATAGCGTAAAAGTGCGAGGACATAGTGGGAGCTATGTGGTGTGAGAACTACACATACGTGTTACTATGAATTGTCTAAATATCCCTAGTCATAGTTTCATTGAGACTGGACATCAATGGAATGAACAAACTAGCATGTGTAAGCTTACTCCTTGGATTAGATCCAAGCAGCCGATCTCACGAGCTGAAGGTGGTACCTTGAGTTAACACATGAATGTATTTGGGTAATACATTGGAGATCGCTATAAGACAGACACTCAGAAATAACTATATCCATGTGTTGGTGTCATGTCTTATTGCAGTAGCAGTATAAGTATCCTTGGACCTGAGATACTGGATACCTTGTGTAGGAGTTGCTATACTTTGGGTCATACTTATTCATACCCTTATGATCAGGATGATACGGGTGATTACAGGTATAGTGATGATCACATGTTGGTAAGTCGAGTAGTTAAGATGAGATCCATCGCTCCTGATATAGTGATATAGTGGGACATGTACCTTAGGGCTCCTTATTTAAGTGACACACTCATAATTCTCTAATTAGAGTATAAGATTGATAGAATGGGTTTCTAGTCAATCTAGATACATAATGGCCGAGTGGTGTTCTTCATGAATAAGTCTTATTCTAGAATAGCTACGGCTATTACATGAGTTGACACTTAATCAGAGCTTAATAAATTGGATGGTACTTAACCTGATGGAAGGAGTGTGTTGTATTGGTCACTACTGCAGAACCGGATCAAGTCACAAGCATGTGACATTCTAAGTATCGGGATCATATACCTATACTAGAAAGCCCATTTGATCGTCTAGAGCTATCATGTTCCATATCTATCTAGAACACTAAGCCTAAAGGTTCCTGGATGGAAAGCTAAGTTTAGGTTAACCTCTAGCGACTCAATACTTTGGGATCCTATGATGTCACAAACTTTAGGTCTTTATTGGACTAAGTAAAGAACCTATAGATTGGGTTTATGCCGAGAATATTTTTTTGTCGAATTCGTTAGAAGAATTATTAATTGGTTGGACCAAATTAATAATTAAAGGGAATGAAGAGAAAATGAGGAATAATAGCACAAAGCAGAGCAGGGGAATTTTTCCCATTGCGAATGGGCCCTAAATGAACATGGGATGTTCGAAGTGGGGCATGCACAGCTACCCCGCGAGCTAAAAAGCTCATGGGCCGTTAGCACCCGGGGTAAGCCCGTGCTTGCTAGCGGGCTGCAAGGTCGCAAGCTCTGCACATGGCAGCGCTTCTACGAGCTTGCCGCACAAGCCTGCTAGCGTGGTGCACGGGCAAGCCCACATCCGTGGGCTTACCTTGTGAAGGGGATCCGCGGGTCTAAGTGAGCCACGCGTTTAACCTGCTAAATGGGATTGGAAGATTCCCATCCCACTTTATGTTTGAGGGGGATTCAAACACTCCCCCTTTTTCCTATATATAGGCCTCCCCTCTCTCATTATTCTACACACTTCAGCTCAGCCTTTCTCTTTGAGTTTGACATCTCTTTCTTCGTTCATTGTGCGAGATCCTTCATGAGTTTCTCCAAACAAATGAAGAATTCTTTTGAAGGCTTTTTCTAATTAAAGTGACCCTTCTTGATTTATATTTTCAAGTTAGTCTTTGAGCGATCTAGCAACTACTGTCTACTAACGAGTTCTACCTCAACGAGGTTTTGGTCGTTATAGATTCATCTGGATCAATCGTAGAGGCTATCCTAGTTTGGAGGCTCGTGCTAATGAAGTTTTGTCAAATTTCTCTAAGGGAACACCGTAACCAAAGAAAGTGAAAGCACACATCAACTGGTAATGTTCTAAACTTAGATGCTAGGTTTCTTTTATAAGCTTTATAAACTTATAAGCAGCTAGAGAATGTTTGAACTTAGATTATATCAATCATGGCATGCTTAGGAGATCCTTTAGGTTAATTTTAAGTTTTGAAATTATGACTTGTAATGTTTGCATGTTCAATTAATGTCTTGATTAACCATCATTACTTACACTATGTATTAGACTTGTCTAAGTCTAACAGGGTATCAGGTTGCATGACAACACATGAAATATGGCAAAATCTAAAGGTCACTTATAAAGGTGCTGACAAGGTCAAAGAGACCAAGACCAATCTAATGATCAGGGAATATGAATTTTTCCATATGGATGCTAGTGAAGGAGAATAAATCATGAATACTTAATTCGAGAGCATCATCTACGAAATGAAAAGACTAGGAAAGAACTTTACTAAAGAAGAAATGATCAAGAAGATTTTTAGAAGTCTCACCAAGGAGTGGGATGCTAAGAAGAGTGCCATCGAGGAAGCTCATGACTTAAAAACTTAGAAGTATGATGAGCTCATTGGAACCTTGCTGACCTAGTCTTTAGGGTTGTGATCTTAGGCTCACCATGGTTATTATGAAGAGTAGGACTGGAGTAAAATAAGAAGTGCTAACAAGGGAGGATCCAACCCTAAGGCATAGATACCTAAGAAAATTAAACTATTTTATAGGTGAGCCTAAGATCCGCTGATGAAACTAGAATGTGGTATTTGGATAACGATTGCTCGAGGTATTTGACAAGTGATGAAAAGTAGTTCATTAGTGTCAACTTTGGAGATAATAAAAATGCAAGATTGTTGGAAATGTTATAGTGGGTTATTGTCCTTCAATCGAAGAAGTTTCTCTTATTAAAGGATTAAAGTTCAACTTGCTAAGTGTAACCCAACTTTGTGACAAAGTCAGAAAGGTTACTTTTAACTCAGCAGGATACTTAATATTTGACTATACAAATGATCTAACTATTCTCTATGCTCCTAAAGTTAATAATGTTAATATGATTGACTTTTCCCCTGGCTCTAGTATTGTATCTAAGGAGGAAAGTTCATGGCTCTAGCTTAAAAGGTTGGGTTATATTAATATGAACATCCAATCCAAATTTTCCAAAAAATAACTAGTTGAGGGTTTACCTAATATCAACTTTGAAAAGATAGACTTTGCTCAACATGTTGACTTGGTAAGCAGTCTAGAAAATCATTTAGATCAATTAACAACGTAATAACTAAGAGACCATTAGAGCTCCTACACTTGGATTTCTTTAGCCCTGTTTAACCTATGAGCTTGAGTGGAAAGAGATTTTTCTTGTCAAGGTTGATGACTTCACAAGATTCGCTTGGGTAATCTTGCTTAGTAGCAAAGATGAAACCTTTGTGTCTTTTGTCAAACTCATTAATCGAATAATGAATGAACTAGAAATTAAAATTAGTAGAATTCAAAGTGATCATGGAATAGAATTGGAGAATTTCCATTTTGAAGAATTATGTTCAGAGAATTGCATTAACCATAACTTTTTTTGCTCCTTATACTTCTCAACAAAATAGGGTTGTACAAAGGAAGAACAAAATCATAGTTGAGATGGCAAGATCTATACTGAGTGATAATAATCTACCAAAGTACTTCAGAAGCTGTTAACATAACTTTCATATTCTTTATCGGGTTTATATTCGCTCAATTATAGAGAATACTCCTTATGAACTTTAGCATGGGTGTAAGCCTAATATTAGTCATCTCCAATCATTTGGTTGTAGGTGTTTTATTTTAAATACCAAGGAGTAGTTAGGTAAGCTTGAACCTAAGGAAAATGAAGGTATCTTTTTTGGTTACTCAATAAATAGCAGGGCATATCGATTATATGTCAAGAGAACTTGTTAATAAGAAGAGTCTATGCAAGTATATTTTGATGAAATTAATAATGCAGGAAGATAAGACAACAATGCTGATGAAGAAGCAAACCCACTCAACATTCCACTCTTTATGCTACCCAACTAACCACAAGAGCGAAATACTTAAGAAGTTAAAGCTAATGAAGATCTCACAATCAATTTCACTGATGATGATCAAACTCGGTAACAATAACCTGGTATGGAGATTCAAGTTGCAAATTCAAATCTTTCAAGAGAGATTAGAAGTCATCGCAATCCTTAATTGATCAGATTATTGATTATGTTTAAAATTTAATCATGATAAGAGGCAACTCAGTAAAATCACAAGTCATCCAGCTTTCATTTCATTTATTGAACCCATGAAGTTTGAAGATGCTAAATTTGATGGCTATTGGATGATTTTAATGCAAGAAGAACTAGATTAATTCAATTGAAATGATGTGTGGGATCTAGTGCCTAAACCTAGAGGTAAATTAATCATTGGAACTTAATGGGTATTCAAGAACAAGCTTGATGAAGATGATAATGTTATTAGTGTTGGTTAATTAAGGTAGTGATGAACATGTGAACTAGTATGGCAGAATTTCAAAACTTAAATTTAACCTAAAAAGAACTCCTAAGCATGTCATGATTGACATATTCTTAATTGAAATGTTCAATGAAATGCTTTAGGTTTATAAAACTTATTAAAAGAAACCTAGCATCTAAGTTTAGAGCTTTACCAATTAATGCGTGCCTTCCTTTACTGTGGTAGAGCGATCCCTTAGAACAATCATACACCACTCCATTAGTACAAGCCTCCAAACTAGGATAGCCTCTATGAGAAGTCCCCACGAACCCCACCGACCATAACCTCATGAGGGAGAACTCATCGGTTAACAAGTGGCTGCTAGACCACTTGTAGACCAACCCAAAAATAACTATGAAGGCTCTCTTCCAAAATAGGAAGCCTTCAAAAAGAATTCTCACAAATAGAGAAACTCATGGAGGATCTCACAAAATTCATAAGAGAAAAGGAGTCAAGCTCAAAAGGAAGGCTGAACTAAAGTACAAAATGAAGAGGAGGAAAGACTCCTATTTATAAGAGAAGGGGAGCATGGAATGATCTCCATATAGCAATGTGGGATGGGGAAATCCCTATCCCACACACATGGGTCACCCGTGGAGCTCCATGCTCCGTGGGTTTAACCCATGTGCATACAACCAGCTTTGGTGGGTTGTGTGTTTCACGCAAGGCAAGCATGTTAAGCTTACCGTGCCTGACATTTTGGTGGGCCTGCATTGTAGGCCCACACAAGTGCTACCTAGCACTTGCAAAACTACAACCCATAAACATGCGCTAGCGCATGCCGATGGCCTGCAAGCACTTTTCAATGCTTGCGAGGCTGCCACGCAGGTCCCTCTCAAGAACAAATTGTGTTACGAGGCCCACTCAGAATGGGAGAATCCCTCGCTCCACACGTTGAATATTTTTCCTCTTTCAATATTTATTTGGTCCTACCATTTAATGGTCAATCTAAAACTAACTTGACTCTCCCTTTTATTCTCGGTATAGACCCTATCCTTGACTCTCTTTCAATATTTATTTGGTCCGACCATTAGGTTCTATAATAGTGTGAGCGGGCGACACGGAGCGGTTGGCCGAGAGCACGCGTGATGAGAGGTGCGGTCCACTGGAGTGTTTATAAAAAGGTGCATTGGGTCAGGGACCCGGTAAAAAAGGTTGAAAGAGAAAAAAAGGCAAAAACGTTTTAGATCGGTTCGAACCCGAATCCACCATCTCTTAGTGTGGAGTTGCTACCTAGATTAGCTCTTTCTAGGAATTAGAGTCCTGTGAGGCTTAACATCCGGAAGACGGCCCACCAAGACATAGAGATTCGGGTCCGGGATAAGTTGCTTATTTCTCATTGGATCAAATTATATTACATCTACAGAAAACCATATTCTCTTAATTGTGCATGTTCGAACTTAGGTCGTTTTTGATTTTAAATGCATGATTCACGTATTGTAAAATAAACCATTCACAAAGCGGAATGATAAACCATCCATAAAGCAGTAAATAAGTGCGGAAAATAAATGCGGAAAATAAAAATTACAAGGTTTCTAGAAAAATCAGGGGATGCAACTGCCCGCTAACCTATTAATAACATTTCCCAAAAATTGAAATTGCGATACCCGAAGGAAAATTAAAATCCTAAACATACATCTAATCCTAATCTACCTACATCCACAAAGGTTAGCAAAGGGGATAGCACGTATGTTCGATTTTGAATTTAGCAAGGCTCGTGTGGCCTAAAAAAAATCAATCACGATATTGTGTTTATTATTTAAATAAAACTGTCCATTCTAACATACATCTTCTTTTAATAAAGAAAAATAGATGAAGAAGAATTACAACAGTTGAAATAAAATAAAAGTAATTAAAATCCTAGGTTCACAGATTAAATAAGAAGAAGAAATTAAACACTGAAAGCATGAGAATTGCAGTTCTAGGAATCAGAGGCTTACCCTTACAGAATGAATCCACTTCAAAGATATCTGATTGGCCATTGAAAATCCTCCTCGTCCTTTAAGTTTTGGTAAAAAAATTGTGTAGGATGTCCAAAAAAAAGTTCATCTTGTTCTTGGAAATTAAAGTCGTTCTAAAGCTATATTTTATCTTATAATTTTCAGGATACTGATAATCGAAAAAGACCTGACTATTTATAGGAAAATCCCAAAAATTCCAAAAAAGGTAAGTTTTTTCGATGAGGGGCCTCGTCGGAGAAAATCTTGGCGAGGCTCCTCACCGTGTCCTTAGCGAGGCATGGCCAAGGACATTGGCGAGGCAGCCTCGCCTACGATCTTGGCGAGGTCTCGCCAACGAGGCTAGCCCGGGATTCAGTCCCCTCGGGTTTTCATTTTTGAATTTTTTTTATATTTTCGTATTTTTATTTAATTAATTAATTTCTGAATAAAATTAAATAATTTTATTGAAAACATCTTTCTAAATTAGAGACGAGGAGAATTCACATTCGGATACATTAGGATACTCGAAAGTTGTGTGATTCAAGGATAAAATCCCGAAAAAGCTGTCATCATGTAACACATGAGCTAGTACAAAATCCCGTGCTCATAGCTGCCCCTCGTGTGATAATTGCTGGTTGTATAACCAGTGTTATTACACGAAAAGAGCGGAGGGATAGAGAGAATACCTGACTGGTGTGGTTGGTGATTTCCTGTTCCCAATTGATGATAAAACATGCCTTCCTTTCTGGTGTCTTCGTATGGTTATCCGTTTCTTTCTTCGGAATCCTTTAGGTACTTGGTGCCCCTTGTGGGGGGGACATACGGTTTCTTTCTGCGATGTCCCCGTTGTAGTCAGCAACCGTTTCCTTCTTCGGTTATGTTTTGAATTTCCTTAATAGTATGTTGACTTAGTTCCTGTAATAAATCAGAAAAAAAGGAAAATAATGTTATAACATTTTATGATGAAATTTTTAATTTTTTGATTGAGTTTATGCGGAGCAAAAATTTTTTCCCCTTCAATCAAAAATTAAAACATTGATAAATTAATTAAATGAGTTTGAGGAATATTGGGGGTATCCCGTGCACCGTTCCATAGTGTTAGGAGGCTCCCATTGGTAAATAATAAATAAATAGGTGGAGCCCATTTATTTTCTTTATAAATAGGGCTCCCCTTCCTTTATTTTTTCACTTTTCATATTCTTCCTCTCTCTTTAAAAAACTCTCGGTCTCCCCTCTCTCTAGAAATCATGCTGTCGAAGGTTGTTGGCAGGGCACTTCGTCTTACCTCTAACCTCATTCCTCAACCTACCGATGATCCCGGTGTATTTTCTGTCAATATTGACGCCGCATATGGTTTGGCAGCGAGCGACACTATGCTGGGGTTTACAATTACTTCCCCTATAGAGACTTTGGATCTTGATTTTCCAGCTCAGCCTCACCTTTCTCGGACCGAGGTATTTGCTAATTACATTATTATTTATCATTTTTAATGCAATTTATCTTGTTTAGGAACTAGATTAGATTCGATCCTTAAATCATGTCATAGAATTTTATCCTAGAAAAATTAATAAATATAAAAAAAGACAAATCAGGTCCGCTGGAAATTTTTCCGGCAGAAACAAGGAAATTCGGTGAGGGTCTAACCCTCGCCAAACATTCCTGCGAGGGTCTTAGGACCCTCGCCAAACCGCCTGGCGAGGGTTCGAAGGGACCCTTGCTAGGCCTTCTAGCGAGGGCCCTTAGGACCCTCGCTAGAGTCTCTGGTGAGGGTCCTTCACGTCCCTCACCAGAGATGCCTGGCGCGGCACCGAGGGCTCACCGGATTTTTTTTAAGCGGTGCCTCTCGGGGTTCTGGTCGCTCCTCCACATAAATATTGTGCATTTTTATTTTATTTTATTTATTATTATTATTATTATTATTTTTTATTATATTTCTTTTTATTTGGAAAAGAGATTGGAAAATAATTAAAGCTCGGAGTCCAAACGTCTTTCGGATAAAAAAAAAAACTTTGAAGAAAATATTTGTCCAAAAGATAATAGAACTAGGGTTCTAAATTTGTTTTAGACCCGAGAATATCTGAGGATCTTTTTGAGAAACGTGAGAAGTAGGATGATTTGAAAATAATAAAGTTGGGGATCCAAACGTGTTTTGGATCAAAATTATTGAAAGAAAATATTTTTGGTGTTTTTCTCGCCATTTTTGTGTTTAATGCATATTATTTTATTTCGTTTGCAGTCCCCCACGCTTCGTCCCATGGGTGGATATACCACTATCAAGGCATGGTATCGTCACGCCTCTTCTCACCCCGAGCTTGTTCAGGCTATCGAGGCCACCGGTTTTGGTCCTCTGGCTATATCTTTACGAACTACATTATCGCCGTATGCGACATTGGTTGCGCTTACTCAGAGGTGGTGCGATATTTTGCACACCTTCCATTTTCCGATCGGGAGGTTACTGTCACTCCTTCTGATATCGTGGCGATCACTAGTCTACCATGGGCTGGTAGTGTGATCCGGTTGGACACCTTTTTAGAGCAGTTCTTCAAGGCTCCTAGTGCTTGTAATCGCCTTAGAGACTTGCTCGGTGTTGACCCAAGAGGCCGAGCATTGAGTTATAGCGTGTTGTTTGACTATTGGACGGGTTGACAGTCCATTTCCGAGGTCGAGGTTCCTCTGTATGTCCGGTCATTCTTGGCCACCTTGTTGAGTGTCACATTTTTCCCGGTCTCGAACAGTGAGATCAACTATGGGTTGATTGAGCTACTAGCGGACTTGGACGGAGTTAGGGGCCTTAACTAACCACGAGTAATCCTAGCGCAAACTTATTTTGCTCTTGACTTGGCTGTTCGGGGCCGCTTACGAGCGCTGCGTTGTTGCCCCATGGTTCTTCAAGTATAGTTTATTTATTTTGTGAATTGTGTATGTCTTTTTGATTGATTAATCTTAATTAACCCCTTTATTTTTTTAGGCATGGGCCTTCTTTTATCAGTTCCTTCCCTCCCCGCAGTTTGTTGATAATCTGGAGGATACCCCGTGTATGGCCCAGATCTGTTCATCTTTCAAGGGGGATGTTTTGGATTCTGCTAGCTACTATCAGCATTTTTGCAAGTTGACTCTTGAGTAGGTGATGGACCTCATTTCTATGGATATGATCACCTTTTTATCTTTAGATTTATTCTGACTTTAACATTCTTCCTTTTCAGGTGGAGCGCAACCCATAGAGGGGTCTTCCAAGCTATTATATGGTGAAGGAGATCCGGCAAGACGTGGATCACAACCGCTTCATCCTTGAGGGGCCCAGGACCTATGAGTGGTACCTGGGTGAGCGTATTTAGTTCTGGTGGATTAAGCTAGTATCTGAGAGGTGGATTCCGCCTGTGCCTCCCACCGGATTATTCTGGGCCCACTTGGTGGTCACTGATCCTAATGAGCGGGAGGTGCTCTTTGAGGATCATGGCGTGAGGCTTTCCGGGCTGCGTGGTGACTATGAGGCCTTTATTCGGGAGAGGCGGCTCCCGCTTCACCCACCGACTCAGGCCAAGGCGGAGCGTCCTCTTGCTCGTGTTAGGGGTCCGAGAGTTGATGGTGGTTCCGGTGTAGGTGCTAGCGGCACTGGTGTGGGATACCGGGTATGAAATGAGTTAATTGTTTTACCTATGTTAATCCCATTTCTGATTGTTTATTTGTCTTTATAGGAATTCACCCGGAAGAGGGTTCGAGTGCTGGACTTGAATGCTACGGTCGGGGGGGGGGGTGAGCACATCTTCCTTAGGAGTTGTCGAAGGGAGACTCACGATTCCCCTTGACTCCACCTTCTCCTTGATGAGGTCCATGGGGACCTCACGGGAGGTGCCTCTTCCCCCGAGCTTTCACACGTTGGCCTATGATCCTTCTGACACTACTCATGTTAGTTTTAGATCACCAGTGATCTTTGGGGATGTCTCAATGTTCGTTTACTCACTCTTTTCCTTTTGCAGGTCGTACATGATAAGATGGATCGGGTGGCCCGACATTCTTTTACCTTGAGGGACCTGATGTTTTCACAGGATGGGATCACACGAGTATGTCATTTTTCTCGACCTGTCATATGCGATGCATGAAATGTCATGTTTTTATATACATAGATGTGATTTTTGTGACATGTTTTATGGTTGTAGAATATGGCGACGAGGAGCGAGGAGTTCGAGCGATGCTATAGGGAGCTCGGCGGTCGTATTTAGTCACTAGATCTTAGACATCAAGGTCTAGATGCTTTTTATCATGGCCTTGAGGTTAGTCACCAGGAGCTGAGAGGCCGTTATCAGGGTTTGGAGGGTCAATACCAGAGTTTGGAAGCTAGTCACAAGAGTTTGCAGGCTTAGTATCAAGAGTTGTTACAGCAGAACGCCACAGCAGAGCAGGCTCGAGCAGAAGCTCGGGCATCCACCTCGGGCCTTCACCAGCCTCTTACGTTTGATCTTGGTTCCCTGCTTGATGACACAGATGTTGGGTAGCTCCTCCCTCCAGAATGGGATGCCGATTTTCTTCACGCTCCTCAGCCTCCTCCTATGTCCGATTCAGCTGATGGTGCTCCCGGGAGACTAGGTGCCGAGGATTTTGAGATATCCACCATGTTCCCCGAGATTCGGTGGGTGGAGATAACGCGTAGGCGGCGCATGCTTAGGAGTTCCCTTTTAGCTTTAGTTTTAGATTCCCTTTTTTTTTGAACCGGTCTCTTTTTAGATAGCTTTGTCTTGTAGAATCTTTAAAAAACTTCGGATTATGAAAGAAAATAGGATTTTGGCTGTTGCACACTAGGTCCTCATATGTGGTGTTTTATTTCATGAATATGCTTGCTTGTTTGTGAATGTTTTTCGTATATGTATGAATGAATGTTAATACTAATGCATGCGGTTAATGTGTGTAGGCAACACCGGTCTTGAGGGATTTTCTTTAGCTCTCTTCCTTTCTGATGTTGACCTATAATGAGCACCTTAGGGTCTTTCTCCACACTGTTCGGGAACCCGATTGGTGAAGGATTGAACATTTTGGTTTGTGGGGTCTTCAATACCTTGCTTCTAGGCCTATGAATATGGCCTTCATTCGTGCTGCTTTGAAGTTCTGTGATCCTGCCACTCACATTTTTCGTTTTGCCGACTTCGAGCTTTGTCCCTTGGTTGAGGAGTTTCATGCTATCCTAGGGCTCCCTTTTCTGAAGGAGTCGACGCCAATATCCCCCGCGAGACTATCCTTCGCCTTTCCTTCTTTCCAATTTGGAGGTGAAGATAAATTGAAGGGTTTATGGAACCTTGAATCTAGCGGGCGTTTTTTGTTAACTCCCCTTGATGTTGGTGGTTCTTGGTTGAAACTGTCCTTAGCTGGTGTGAGAATACACCCAGTAGTCATCTAGCATGGCCTTCTATGGTGAGTAGGTTGTGTGACGTACTCTAGTGTAAGGTATCCTCTAAATGTATGGAGAAAAATACCGTAAGTAATACATAAATGAATGTTTTGGTCATTTTTCCCCTATCGAACCAAAGTCTTAGATTTCAATAGACATTATCACTAAAGGTATGTAGTGATGCGTGAGCAAAAGTTCACCTCACGAGGGCTTGGGTTAGGACATCAACTGGGATATCCTTTGTGTTCACGTTTAACTAAGGTAGGCTTTTGGTGTATACGGGTGCCCCAGAAGGGTGGTAATTCGGATGCCAAATGGGCATCGTGTCGAGATTTTGGTAAGTTTATCTTAGGAGTCGGATGTCATGTGGACATCATGCAAAAATGTGGGTGAGTGATGCTACGTGATTCTAGTTGGTTTCAGGTCATCGTATGGTGACACGATCTCGAGTGTCTACTAAGTTCCTACGTATGAGTGACATCAAACCATGTATAGTATCATGAGTGTGTGATTTTAAGTGTTTTCATGAAAATTCGTGGTTAGGATGGCACATTTGTACAATGCATGACGAATTAGAAAGCGGTAAGCACATAGCACATAATATCTTTCTTCCAACCATACAACTCCTGCTCATAGGGTTTTTGGCTAGTCTCTATCCTAAGTTTGGTTTATCTTAGTACCGCGAGGATACTAAGGAGCGCACCTGCAGGAAAATATAATGCATGATCGCGTGTTTGGGTAACACCTTAGGGAAAATGCCTACGGCTTATTAACATGAGGGTTTATAAATGGGTTGCTGATGTAGAAGGTTCTTGTTGCACTGAAATACACTCCAAACCTCTCCCCAAATAGGTTCTAAAGAGGGAGGTACATGCGATATGGCAACAAGTGCTTCACTCGCTCAAGTACTATCTTTTCTCAGGGAGGCAGATTAGTACAAGAGAAAGCTTCGCGATAATAGGGGTACCTTAGACTTATGGGCTAATCCCTTCTACTACAATGCGTTATTATGAATATGTCAAAATTAAGAGAAAACAAAATAATGTGATCAATAATTTTCGGCACTTATCCAAAATCTAAAACCTTTGAAAAACAAGTTTTAGAAAAAATCCCCAGCGGAGTCGCCACTGTGAGCATGTGACACGGAGTGGTGGGCCGAGAGCGCGTGTGATGAGAGGCGTGGTCCATCGGGTTGTTTATAAAAAGGTACACTGGGTTGGGGACCCGGTAAAAAAGGTTGAAAGAGAAAAAAGGCGAAAACGTTTTAGATCGGTTTGAACCCGAATCCGCCTCGGCCGTCTCTTAGTGTGGAGTCGCCACCTGGATTAGCTCTTTCTAGGAATTATAGTCCTGTGAGGCTTAACGTTCGGGGGACGGCCCACCAAGACACAGAGATTCGGGTTCGGGATAAGTTGCTTATTTCTCATTGGATCAAATTATATTACATCTATAGAAAACTGTATTCTCTTAATTGTGCATGTTCGCACTTAGGTCTTGTTTGATTTTAAATGCATGATTCACGTATTGTAAAATAAACCATTCACAAAGCGGAATAATAAACCATCCACAAGGCAGTATATAAGTGCGGAAAATAAATGCGAAAAATAAAAATTACAAGGCTTCCAAAAAAATCAGGGGCGCTAACCTATTGATTACATTTCCCAAAAATTAAAATTGCGATACCCGAAGAAAAATTAAAATCCTAAACATACATATAATCTAATCTACCTGCATCCACAAAGGTTAGCACAGGGGATGGCATGCATGTTAGATTTTGAATTTAGCAAGGCCCGTGTGGCCTAAAAAAATCAATCACGATATTGTGTTTATTATTTAAATAAAACCATCCATTTTATTAGCACATTGGTTGCTCATTTTAATTAATGAAATTGCTCGCATGGTAAATTGGTGAGGGTTGTTATCCGAGAATATGTTTTATTCCCTTCGTGGGGTTGTTCTAACATACATCTTCTTTTAATAAAGAAAAATAGATGAAGAAGAATTACAACAGTTGAAATAAAATAAAAGTAATTAAAATCCTAGGTTCACAGATTAAATCAGAAGAAGAAATTAAATACTGAAAGTACGAGAATTGCAGTTCTAGGAACTCAGAGGCTTACCCTTATGGAATGACTCCACTTCGAAGATATCCGATTTATCATTGAAAATCCTCCTCGTCTTAAGTTTTGGTAAAAAAATTGTGTAGGATGTCCAAAAAAAGTTCATCTTGTTCTTGGAAATTAAAGTCGCTCTAAAGCTATATTTTATCTGATAATTTTCGGGATCCTGATAATCGAAAAAGACCCGACTATTTATAGGAAAATCTCGAAAAATCCAAAAAAGGTAAGTTTTTTCGGCGAGGGGCCTCGCCGGAGAAAATCTTGGCTAGGCCTCGCCAAGTTTGGCGAGGCCAGCCTCGCCAACGCTCTTGCTGAGGTCTCAACAAGAGCTTGTCGAGGCTCTCACCAATGAGGTCGGCCCAGGATTCAGTCCCCCCGGGTTTTCATTTTCGAATTTTTTTGTATTTTTGTATTTTTTATTTAATTAATTAATTTCTGAATAAAATTAAATAATTTTATTGAAAATGTCTTTCTGAATTAAAGACGAGGAGGATTCCCATTCAGATACGTCAGGATACTCGAAAGTTGTGTGATTCAAGGATAAAATCCAGAAAAAGCCATCATCATCGAACGCGTAAGCTGGTACAAAATCCCATGCTCACAAATAGTAATAGTATAATACACTCCTTCCATCATGTGAAGTACCATCCAATTTATTAAGCTAGGATAAAGTGTTAGCTCATGTAATAGCCATAGATATCCTAGGATTAGACTTGTTCACGAAGAACAACACTCACTTTTATCTATTGAGATTGATTAGAAACCCTTTTTATCAATCTCATACTTTGATAAGAGGTTTATGAGTGTGTCACTTCAACAAGAGGCCTTAGGGTACAATTCCCATTATGTCACTATATTATGAGTGATGCATCCCATCTTGACTACTCGGCTTACCAACAAACTATCATCACTATACCTATTATATCATCCTAGTCACCAGGTTATGTATAAATATGACCTAAAGTATAACAGCTTCCGTACAAGGTAACCGGTATCTCAGGTTTAAGGATACTAGTACTGCTATTGAAATAAGATGTGACACCAAGATATGGATATAGTTATTTCTGAGTGTCTGTCTTATAGCAGTCTCCAATGTATTACCCTTATAAATTCATGTGTTAACTCAAGGTATCACCTTTATCTCATGAGATTGGCAAATTGGATTCAATCCAAGGAGTAAGCCTACACATGATAGTTAGTCCACTTCATTGATATCCAGTCTTAATGAAATAATAACCACGGATATTTAGACTACTCATAATTACACGTGTGTGCAATTCTTACTCCATATATCTCCCATTATGTTCTTGCACTTTCACGCTATGAAATAGTCATGGACTTTTTCTTATTATATCAACGAATATATGTACATGCATAATAGCATATATATAATACCAGTGACTTACATGATTAGAAAGAATCATCGATATAAAACAAAGGTGCCTTATTATTGATAAATAATAATCCAAAACTGTTTGCACTAGAGCTGATTGCCCATGTGCTTCATGCCATACTCATTAACATGTTGGTCTTGCTTAACTTGAGTCAATGGCTTTGTTAGCCCATCTACTAGATTCTGATCCGTAGGGATGTATTTTAAGCTTATATCTTTTCTAGTAACTAACTACTGAACGAGTTGATACTTTTTGAGTACATGTCCTCTTCTTTAACGAGACCTTGGTTCCTTTTCCTGGGCAATAGTCCCATTCTTATTACAATAGAAAACTATTGGATTTACAATGCTGGACAACACGTTGAGATAACCAATAAATCCCTTTAACCAGATCGCTTGCTTAGTTGCTTTAGAAGCAGCTATATACCCAGATTCAATGGTTGAATAAACAATTGTATCTTGTTTGGAATTTTTCAAACAACTGCCCCTCCATTTAACATAAAAACATATCCTACCTAGGACTTGTAATCGTCCTTATTAGATTTAAAACTTACGTTAGTGTATCCCTTCACAGAGTGATAACTTTCTCAATAAACTAAAAACATATCCTTAGTTCTTCGTAAGTATTTAAGGGTAGTTTTAATGGCCATCCAATGTTTCTCACCTAGATTATATTGGAATCTGCTCGTGATGCTCAAGGCATGTGAGACATTTGATTGAGTGCATACAATAGCATACATGATGGATCTTACTACCGAAGCACAGGGTATTACATTCATGCACAGTCTCTCTTCTTGTGTTCTCGAACACTCGAATTTAGAAAGGTTAATCCCTTGAGACATGGAAATGTTACCATTTCTTAATTGCTCAAGGTTAAATCTAGCCACAACCTTATCTATGTATGTACTTTGAGAAAGATCTAGCAGCTTCCTGGATCTATCTTGATAGATCTTTATACCAAGTATGAAAGCTTCTTCTCCAAGGTTTTTCATGGAGAACTTCTTTAACAACCATTACTTAATTTTTTGAAGAAAAGGTACATCGTAACCTATTAATGATATGTCATCAACATATAAGACAAGGAAAACTATCACATCTCACTAACCTTCTTATTATATACACTGGGATCATTAGCTTTTGGCACAAAACTAATTTATTGGATTATCTTGTCTAACCTAATATTCCAAATCCTTGATGCTTACTTAAGTCCATGAATGGACTTTTGCAATTTGCATACCTTCGATCCATCCTGAGATGTGAAACCTTCAGGTTGTATCAGATATACATCCCTATAAAGGTTCCCATTAAGGAAAACGGTTTTCACATCTATCTGCTGGATCTCATAATCACAATAAGCAGAGATGGTAAGGAGTATCTTAATAGACTTCAGCATGGCTACTGGTGAAAAGGTTTCATCATAGTCAATATCTTCTTTCGAACTATAACCCTTTGCAACTAGCCTTGCTTTATAGGTAATTACATTACCATCCATGTTAGTTTTCTTATTGAAAACCTCCTTACATCCTATGGGCTTAATCCTACTTGGAGCATCAACCAAGTTCCAACTTGATTTCATAGATGGAGTCCATCTCTAACTTCATTGCTGTAAACCATCTATCAGACTCTAAGCCTTCCATTGCTTACTTGTAAGTCTTAGGCTCGTCATCTTCTATAAGAAAGATATGCTTATCATTGGTGATGAAATAGCCATATCTTTCAAGTACAATTGGAGCCCGACCTGATCTATGCAATGTCGGTGTTATAAAAGGCCATTCCATGCTTACACTTTCTTATGTAGTAGGTGTAGGAACAATCAGTTGATTGTCTATTTGATCTTCTTGAGCATCCAGCTCAAGATTGCTCCCTCTAGCTTTCACAAGTGCATGTTCCTTCTCGAGGAATTGAGTATTCCTAGAAATAAGTACCTTTTGTTCTTTGGGATCATAAAAGGTATAACCCATAGTCTCCTTAGGGTAACTTACAAATAGACACCTATAAGACTTAACACCTAACTTATATGAATTAGTCCTTTAAGCATAAGCTAGACATCCCTAAACTCTTAGGTGAGAAAGAGATGGTTTCTTACCATACCACATTTTGTATGGTGCTTGATCAATTGATTGTGAGGGCACTCTATTTAGAATATAAATTACACTCTCAAGTGCATAACCCCAAAAGGATCTATTGAGTTTTGCTTGGCTCATCATAGATCGAACCATATCGAGTAGGGTTCTATTTCTCCTTTCTGACTCTCCATTATGTTGGGTGTATAAGGAAGTGTCCATTGGGATAAAATACCAGTATCCCTTAAATAATCTTGAAACTCTTAGCTTAAATATTCACCACCTTGATTAGATCGAAGGGTCTTGATACTTTTCCCAAGTTGTTTTTCTACATCGATTCTAAATTCTTTGAATTTCTTAAAACTTTTAGACTTGTACTACAAATAACCATATCAATGAATAATCATCGATAAAGTTTATGAAATAGATGAAACCTTCATGTTTCTTAACTCTCATTGGACCACATGCATCAGAGTGTATTATTTCCAAAGTGCTTGTTGCACACTGCCCCTTTTCTTTGAAAGGTTTGTTTGTCATCTTTCCTTTTAAACAAGGTTCGTATACCCCATAGAATTCCCATTCCATTGGGCCCAAGTCACCACATTTGTGTAACTTAGTTAAGTGAGTCTCATTTATATGGCCTAGACGACAATGCTACAAGTATGAAGTTTTCCCATTATCTAACTTTGATTTCTTAGCAATATTCATATTAAGTATTTAAGTTTTAGCATCTAACATAAACACATTCTACAAGTGTAAAGAATATTATCACGTTGAATTTGACAAATAATTATGAGTAAATAAAATTTCAAATCATTCTGTTGTTAAACATGCAACAGAAATAATATTCTTAGTAATAGCATGAATGTAATAGCAATTTTTCAAAACTAAAACAAGTTCACTTGGTAAATGAAGTTTATATATCCCTACAGCTGTTGTAGCAACCCATGCTCCATTTCTAACTCATAGGTATATTTCCCTCTTTGTAAGCTTCCAACTGATCTGCAAACCCTGCACAGAAGTATAGATATGAGTACCATAACCAGTATCCAATACCCATGTAGACTCATAAGGAGCTGTAGAGAAACTCTCGAGTATGAACATAACTTTAGAAGCTAGAGCCACAACTCTCATTATTATCCGATGATCTTGAAGAGAAACATTTTCAATTTCAAATTTTTACCGCTTCATGAGCTTTCTCTTGACCTTTAAACCTTTAAATTTCTTCAACTTAAGGTCCTCAGCATTCACTTATTCCTTGAGTTTATTTCTAAACTGAATCTCGAATATCTCTAGCAAGTCTATGAGCTGAGTCAAGGTACAGTTAGGAGAATACTCCTTAAGCATCTCCTTGAAAGAATCATATTTATCGGATAATCCCCTCAATATAATTTCTCTCAAAGATTTCTCACTATACACAATACCCATCTCCTTAAATTGCTCAGAGTTATCATATGTATATATGACTAACTCTACTGCTGAGGTATCTACCTACAATCTACCATGGAATAGTCTGGTTCTAGACTTTCCACTTGGTTGAGATGATGAATCATGGATTCTAAATCAAGACCTTTGTACATATGTTTATACTATGAGAGCATGCTATCTAACATGAACTTTGTAACAAACTCAAAGTTTCCCTTATTCCTCTCATAGTCATTCATCTCGCATGGAAAAGCATTCTTGCCGGGATGTTTGGGACTTGGATCATCTAGAACATAATCCATATAATAGTTTGTTGAACCCACACTAATAGTACTTGTCAATACTTACACATTTTGGAAATAACAAACTGATCAGGATAGTGAAATTAATTAGGTACTAAGTAGACTTTAATTAGGCAAGTTTTAATTGAGGTTGCTTGAGGGAAAACAACTCAGTTTTACTGAGTTCTTAATTAAGTTATGGCATAGAGTAGGAAAAGTTGTGTGTTGAAGTACTCTATAGTTTATGCAATATAACTCAACATAAGCTGAGTACCTTTTATTTAGTAAAATACTATGTATAAATGAGACACTTAAAATATTATGACACTTGTGTTTTCAACGTTGTCTATGAAGATAAAATATTCCCTTTAATGCTTTTCAGGTAAAAAGTGTTGAAACGGATATTGTGGTCCTCACAACCAAAGGGTTTCAGTATGAAATGTTGGAGATTCCTCACAAGAGTCCAAAGCAAAAAGGCATCTTCCAAGATGCGCCGTTTTCTAATATCTCCATGCAACTCTACAACGTCAGCAAGTTAACCAACTACAAGCTTCCTCGTTGCATCTCGTGCGCTCCTCTCTCAAATGGATTTGCTTGAAGAAATGAGTTTTTGACGCATCAAAGATTAACGGTTTAATCTCTCTCCTCAATGTTCAAAATCGCTATCTTTAAATGTCCTAGAACCTGTTTCAAATGTGCAGATCTGAATGCTGTAAAGAGAAGAGATTTTGAAGAACAAGTCAATATGAGAAGTTTGCAATGGCTACTTCCAGCATCTACAACTATAAATAGAAGACAGAAGCAGACGTTCAAACTTAGTGAATCACATCAAATTTCTTAAGAGTTGAAAACTTTGTTCAAACAATCCAAACATTTAGAAAATCCATTTCAAGCAATAAAAAAGCAAACACTCAATTTTTATCTATTTGTAAGAGAGAATCTAGATTAGCTTAGAATCTTAGCTAAGCTTTAACATTGTGAAAGGATTCAACACTTTTTATAAGTTGAATCCTTTGTCTTTAAATTTTCTATAAAATCTATGTGAGTCATTTTTAGGAAGGGTACCTAAAACTGAGTATTGAGTGGTAGCTAGAAAGGAGGGTACTTTTTATAAGTTATCTACCCATTATATAGGCTTCTCACCTATTGAAGGAAAGAAATCACTAGTAGATTGAAGCACAGAAATGAATCTAGGGACTGGAGGTAGGCTAGAGGCCGAACTAGGACAAATCTGAGGTGTACTCTTTCCTTACTCTATTTACTGCCTTTATAAGTGTTTATGCTCAATACATCATCTCTCATTTTCATATAAACTGCTTGAAAACCAATCTGAGGTGAGTATGGTTACTCAACATAGTTTGTAAGTAAACTAAGTCAATGAAGCTAAGTAATTTATAGTTTTTAGATAAATTGTACTCAACATAAGTCACTCAGCAAGCATCTAAAAACAACTTGGATTAAATTTTTTAAATATATAAAGTACCAAATAATTATGCATTCACCCCCTTTGCATGATTATTAAAGCTAAAGCAGAAAAACAAGTGGTATCAAAGTAAGTGCTCAACTTCTAGACATACTGTCTAAGAGTAAAAGATCCAAATGGTGTTTAATAATTATAGTTTTGGCATTGGCTAGACTACACTCCTTAAAGAAGGAATGTCTGTGACCAGGCCTCCACTATTTGATGGCCAGTAATACACGTTTTGGAAAAATTGTATGAAAGTTTTATTCAATCCCAAAGCATGAAAGCATGGCTAGCAATATAATTAGGACCCCAGAATTCCGACTACAGTGCGAAATGTGGAACGTGTTTCAGTTGATATAGAATATTATGATGATGCTGACCTAAGGCTTCTTAAAGAGAATGCGATAACCATCAGTTACTTACATTGTGCGCTAGATCTTATAGAGTTCAACAAGGTCTCTAGATGCTCGACGACACAAGATATATGGAGAAAACTAGAGGTCACATATGAGGGGATAAATAAAGTTAAGGAGTTAAAGATCAATCTTATGCTTTGAGAGTATGAGCTATTCCAGATGGGTGCAAGCGAGGGTATTCGACCCATGAATATCGAGTTCATTAGCATCATTTGAATTGAAGAGGCTAGGCAAGGAATTCATTAAAGAGGAGATGGTGAAGAAGATCCTTAGAGTTCTCACTCTTGAGTGGGATACAAATAAGAGCGCTATCGAGAAGGCTTATGATTTGAAGACCTACAACTACGATGAGCTGATAGGTATCTTGTTGACTCAAGAGATGTACCCAAGGAAATATAATGATGACTCTAAAAGGAGTAAAGGTAAGGAGAAAGATCGAAAAGCCATTTTCGTGAAGGCTAACTCATCTGATAAATCGACTAGTGTTGATTTAGATGAGCAAATGGTGCTTCTAACAAGGATATTCAAGCGCTTCATAAAAAAGATGTGAAATTCAACAAGAAGTTTCCCAACAAAAATAAGCCAACTCAACTCTGTCGAGGAGCTGAGGAAGGACAAAAAAAAGAACATAGTAAAGACATCAAGTGCTTTGGCTGTGGTGAGGAGGGTCACATCCAATCTTCCTATCCTAAATCAAAGAAGGATAGATTCAAGAAGAACTTAGGGTAAAAAAATGAGGCACTTGTTGCCACATGGAGCAACTCTGATGAATCTTCATCATTTGATGAAGAAGCAACTGACTCCACCAACTTGTGCTTGATGGAGATTGAGAATGAGAAGGACCAAAGCTTACCATTTTCCTCAAAGTGTAATCAATCCATTGTTTCCTTATATCTTGAAAGTCTCTTTCTTCAAGAAAAAGCTGAGTATCATGAATGTCATAATAGTAAGCTCACTAAGCAATTATATGAGTTGACTGCTGAGGTAACAACTTTAAAGAAGGAACGGGTTCCTCCTTCAGCTAACAGTCCAACTCCGAGTAACCTAACTCGCAATTCTAGCAAGGGGAAGAAATCCCTTTCAAAGAAGAATGCGAGCTAGCCTAAACCAAAAGAGGCATGTGGCTTTTATGGGAAGGCTGGATATGCTAATGTCATGTGCAAGCATAAAAATGGTTACTATGATGAGTACGACTGTGAGTAATCTAAGCACTGCTAATAAGGGAGGACCTAACTCGAAAGCATGGGTACCTAAGAAAATGTAACTACTTTGCAGGTTAACCTAAGATCCATTGATGACATTGGAATGTGGTATTTGGATAGTGGGTGCTCGAGGCATATGACAGGAGATGAAAACAATTTCATCTCATTTGAGCATAAAAGAAATGGGAGTGTCAGCTTTGGAGACAACCAAAAAGGAAAGATTGTTAGATGTGATACAGTTTATGTTTCTCTTTCAATCGAAGAGGTGTCTCTGGTCAAAGGACTCAAGTTCAATCTACTTAGTGTAGCCCAGCTTTGTGACTAAGGGCAACAGGTTGCTCAATTATTGACTCAACTAATATGTGTCTCATATCTAAGGAGGATAATTCATAGCTTTTGCATGGAAGGTTGGGTCATATAAATATGAACATTATGTCCAAATTAGCCAAAAAGCAACAAGTTATGGGTTTCCCCAATATCAGCTTTGAGAAAGATAGGCTTTGCTCAACTTGTCAACTTGGTAAGCAGGCTAGAAAGTCATTTAGATCAATTAACAATGTGGTAACTAAGAGACCATTGGAGCTCCTCCACCTAGATCTGTTTGCTCCTGTTCAACCCATGAGCATGGACGGAAAAAGGTTTTCCTTGGTGGTTATGGATGACTTCACAAGATTCACATGGGTTGTCTTGTTGAGTGGTAAAAATGAAACCTTTGAGTCTTTTATCAAACTCAATAATTGATAATGAATGAGCTAGGAACTAAAATTTGTAGAATCCGGTGTGATCATGGACTTGAAATCGAGAACTTTCATTTCGAAGAATTCTGTCCAGTGCATAGAATTGACCACAATTAATATGCTCCTTATACTCCTCAACTAAAAGGGGTTGTAGAAAGGAAGAACACAACCTTAGTTGAAATGGCTCAATCCATACAGAGTGATAATAATCTACCAAAGTACTTTTGGGGAGAAGCTATTAATACAGCTTGTTATATCATAAATTGGGTTTTGATTCACCCAATTCTATAGAAAACACCCTATGAGCTTTGGCGAGTGCACAAGCCTAAGATTGGTCATCTCATATCATTTGGTTGTAGATATTTTATCCTAAATACCAAGGAGTAGCTAGGTGATAAGTGTATAATTACACTTATTATCATGATAATTTTACACATTAAACATTATAGTTTAAGTCATTTTTATACTTCATATAAAAGATTTCAAGTGGTATGTAGTTGTTTTTTTATGTAAATGCATGTACTAGGTAAATCTTGGAAGTAAAATGATTAAAGTTGGAAATCTATGAAAAAAGAGTGAAAAAGGTGCAAAAAGATGCGTGGAACTTAAGGAATTGGCAAAGGATCGAAGATATCAAAGATTGGTAGAAATCGTAAAGAGGAATCATGTGAAAAAGGCATGTCATGATCGTGACACACATATCGCGTTGCCACTTGTTAACTTTCACAATAGAAAGTTGCCAACCAAGTATTCACAGTCGTGACAATCATTCTCGGTCGCGACCTTGACAATTTTTTAATTAACTCCTCTCTTCTTTCAACCGCCTAATAAGAACGATCAACCGCCATCAACTACCAAATGAAAAGACACCTTTTGGAAGTCAACCAATCATGAAAAGGTGCCATTCCATTATGGATAAGATCAAACCACTTCAACCAATCATAATGAAGCGGTGTAATTCTTCGCCAATTGACATGACTCTTCATTTGGATAGACCCAACCCTTTGTACTCTATAAATAGGCTTCAAAACTCACCAATTTTATAGAGAGAGTGGGCAATGGTGTGGTGGATTATGTAGTGTGGCATGAGTGATAAGTGTGTCGCATAGATAGAGAGTAAAAATATCTAGATTTCGCTACGTTCATAAGTGTTAGTGAGAAAATGTACAAGTGATTCGAACCTTATTTCGATAACTAGATTTCTCTACATATTCGAGCATTTGTTTTATAAGTGTAATTGCAAATCACTTATCAATAAAATTTTTTGTTCTTCAATATTCGTTTATTCGATATTCACAAAGAATAGCATCCTAGCGGAGGTTCTGCATGAGTCAAGATTGAATTCAAATTAGACGCAAGAATTGCAGGAATTGATAACTCCCATTAAAGAGTGGATACAGTTTGATCCACTTTAGCTTTCACTTGCATACCTTACAAATTTGCTTTACTTTCTACTTATACTTTCTGTTTCGAAGTTTATGATATGTCTATGTGTCATAATGTGTATTTCATGTTGAGTCTTTTATATTAATCAAGTTATATGCTTTTGAGTTAACTTTAAGAGTAGTTTCGGGGTAAACGAGATTGTGTATAATCATTGGATCTGTGATTATAACGATGTTTAGTGAGCTAACATTTTTGGAATGGTAACTTACTAAATATGGTTATATGAGAGCGACCCGTACTAAGCATAGTAATATTGTTATCCAGGTTTATATAATCGTCTTAATTCGTTTGCACTAGATTTAGAAAAGTAATTTCATGTGTTGCTTTATGGTGAATAATTGAATATCTGAGTGTCTAGAACCGAATATGTTAAATTAATCTAGTGTACGTAATATCTTTGATGATTTTGCATGTTTTCTTTGCTTTACTTGTTCGTAGGGAATATCTATATACTTTTTATCTTCTCTAATCTTTCATACATTTATCTATCCATCCATCATTCCAATCCTCCAAAATAAATTACATTATTTTCTTTTGTTCCATTCCTCTTGTTGATCTTTAGAACT
>CATIWQ010008060.1:0-67921 GCA_949673415.1 Euphorbia schlechtendalii
ATGATAATAAGTGTAATTATACACTTATCATACCCCCACACTTAACTTTTTCCTTGTCCTCAAGGTAAATTCAACAGAAGTGTATAAATTGGTAAACAAGTTCGTACCTCATTTAGCGAAAGACTATTGCAGTGAGTACCACATTCCCACGTCGCAAAGAATTCAATTAGAAGTTCGGAATTTCCCACAAATCAGTAATGTGCAATTTATATAGCTTAGTTGCATACCTTTGTCCTTAATGGAGAGTTAACCGAATCGCATCTTCATATAAGCGTTATATGCATACTCGAATATTACCTTCTCTTAAGCATAGTAAAAGTATAAAGGACATAGAGAGCACACTTTGATTAATTTCTCTCAAGGCATTTTTAGTTAACCTAGGATGCTAAAACACTCTCAGTGGTTGCATTTTATTGCCATACCACTCTCCCCTTTTTCCAGTGGTTACATTTTATGCTCCATACCACTCTCTCATTTTTTTTCTTTTAAGCATATGTTTTTGAAGTACTTTGTACTTTGCACCCATTTTTCGTGCTATGCTTTCTTTTCTTTTTTCACTCAATGAATGGTTGAAGTTTTCTGATCCTTACCATTCCTCACCTTTTGCATAACTCATTGGTTATCCTCTCTTTCTTTTGATTTTTCTTTAATACCCTCATTCTTTATTGATCAATTTCAAAGTATTATGGCTATAGTTTCCTAACACTTTAAACACACTTAATACTTATAGGACTTATTCAAAATTTGCATATAAAACTCATAGTAAGAATACCATTAGATATTACTCCACTTAAACTTATCGGAAGCATTAAAATAAAACTATATAACTTATACTAATTCATGTTGCATCGAAATATATATCGAAACTTATTTGGACTGTTGCTCTCGAATGTTACTCACCATTCATCCTTGCCAAATTGATAAATGTTGTGCTAATAACGCTCAAATTCAACACGCGCTCAAATTTTTCACTAACATCAAACTTGTAAATACCTAACACTCACAAATAACCTTGGACAAATGTTAGTAAAGTATAAGAATAAATCATGTATAAATGTCACGAAAATCAACAAAAAATTTTCAAATTCTTCGATTTTTTATTTTTAATCAATTTTTTTGGATTTTACGGGATTTTTACAAATGCCCCATCACACTAAAGAACACAATGTCCTAATTGTGAGAGATTTTATTAAAAAATGAAAAACTAAACAAACAACTAAGTGGTTTAAAAACTTGAAAAACAAAAGTAACAAAAGAATAAACCCATTTTTATTGAGAAGGAGAATCCAGGGCCCATGTTGTGATGGCGAAGGCCTGTCGTGATCGTGACTTCCTTCAAAAAGAGAACAAAAGATTTTGCTATATAACATCACGAGTGTGAGATGTATGTCACACTCGCGAACTTCTTTAATTCTTCAAATTCTTCAAATTTTAGACTTTGTGCCTAGAAAAACTTAGAAAACAAACGTATTAAATATAATTGCCTTCCCCAGATAATTCAATCTCTAGAATGCACTTGCCTTACCCGGCAATGGAGCCAAAAACTTGTTTGCCATTTTTCTACTAATAAGTTTAATATTTTGTTTACAAGATTCAGCTATATATCAACTGTGCAAAAAAACTTGTTCACGTGAAATATAGGTGTTGTCAATACCCCTTATAAAATAGAAAAATGATGATAACTACAAGTATATAGTTGCGATGTAGTTTTAAAAGATATCCCATAGGGAAGGACTAGTTCTAAATATCAACAAGGAAGATAAAATAAAGAAAATAAAAAAATTTTGGTATTTTGGGTGGAAGGGTTAAATTAAGAATGAGTAAATATATGTATGAAAGATTAGAGAATCTAAATATATAGATTTTCCCTATGAAATAAGGATAGCAGAGAAAGCATGCAAGTTCAACAAAGATGTTACGATTCACTAAACTAATCTAACAGACTCGGTTCTAAATATTCAGATGTTCAATTATTCACCGTAGAGCAATACATGAAATGACTTTTCTAAACCTAGCGCAAACGAATTAAGACGATTATATAAACCTGGATAACATCAATACTATGCTTAGTACGGGTCGCTCTCACATAGCCATATTTAGCAAGTTACCATTCCAAACTAAACAGTGTTATATCACAGATCCAGTGATTATACACGATACTTTTAACCCCGAAACTACTCTTAAAATTAACTCCAACGCATATAACTTGATTAACATAAAAGTCTTAACACGAAATATGCATTATGACACATAGACATATCATAAACTTCGAAATAGAAAGTATAAGCAGAAAGCAAAGCAAAGTTGTAAGGTATGCATGTGAAAGCTAAAGTTGATCAAACCGTATCCAATCTTTAATGGGAGCCGTCAATTCCCACAATTCCTGCATCTGCTTTGAATTCGGTCTCGGCTCATACAAAACCTCCGCTAGGATGCTATTCTTTGCGAATATCAAACAAATGAATATTGAAGAACGAAAATTTTTATTGATATGTGATTTGCAGGTACACTTATACAACAATCGCTTGAGAATATATAGAAATCTAGTTATCGAAATAAGAATTCGAATCACTTAAACATTTTCTCGCTAACACTTATGAACGTAGAGAATTCTCTATCTATACACACACTATATGTAACCCTGATCTTCTTGCCACATCCACTCTGCACGAAATTGTGAAGTTTAGAGCCCTATTTATAGAGTTTGAAGGGTTGCGTCTATCCATACGAAGAGTCATGTCCATTGGTGAATGATTGCATCTCTTCATTGTGATTGGTTGAGAAGCTTTGGTATAATCCATAATGGATAGGCACCTTTTCATGATTGGTTGACTTCTGATAGGTGTCTTATCATTCGTAGTTGATGGCGGTTGATCATGCTTATCTGGCGGTTGGTAGTTAAGAAGATAAAACCAGAAAACTGTCCAAGTCACGAACGTGATATATAAGTCACGATTATGAATCTTTGATTGGTGGACTTCTATTTCTAAAGTATACAAGTCACGATCGTGAATGATTATCGAGACCGTGAATTGAGTTTTTCTTCAGAATTCTCCTTGTAACTTCACCAATCTTTGACAGCTTCGATCTTATGCCAAATCTTTAAGTTCCACGCATCTTTTTGCACCTTTTTCACTCTTTTTTCATATAATTCCACTTTAGATCATTTTACTCACAAGATTTACCTAGTATCTGCATTTGCATTAAAAACAACTACATGCCTCGTGAAATCTTTTATATGAAGTATAAAAATGACTTAATTCATAGTGTTAAATATGTAATATTAATATGATAATAAGTGTAATCATACACTTATCAAGAAGTACACATATGAGTACCACAACCATTATCCAATACCCATGTAGACTCCTAGGGAACTGTAAAGAAACTCTCTTGTATGAACATACTTGAAGTAGATGCCCCACTTGGCTTCTTCTACACTTATTCAGAAATCAGAGCTTCGCAATCACATTTCCAGTATTCGGGTCTTCCGCACACGAAACATATCCCTTTGGGCTTTTCCTTTTTCAATGATCACATTTTTTACCTTCCTGTTGATAGCTTTTAAACCTTTACCTTTTGTACAAGTCTTACTTACCAAGGTATCTGTTCCTCTGCCCTTCAAACCTTCTTCAAAACTTCTAAATTTCTTAATAAAATTATATGTCTTACTAGTCTTTCTTAACATAAGATAATCTTTCACGAAGGGTGAATATTTAGGAGATAGATTTTTCAATCATAGTTTGTATGTCATACTCGGAATTTCTTTCATTTCCTATCTGAGTCATTCTCTTTGAATACTCTAATTCAATGCAATGCTCAAAGGCCAGGATCCCATCATATCTCCCAAAGGTATAGAAGAATTTTAATATTTCATTCCATTCAATCTTCATGCCCTCATGAACTCCTTTGAGATGGATCAGCATAGATTTTAGGTCCATACCATCATGCTGTCTTTTAAGCTATAAGGTCATGGTTTAGAGCATCACAAGTGACACCACAAAAGCATCCTTCTTATACTTAAAATATGCCTCTTTCTCTTGGATAGAAGCCTCAACATCAGGATTGACTGGTTTAGGATTATCTAAAACATAAACCATGTTGCTCTTCTCAAGCTCCTTTCTAAGAGCCTTGAACCAGTCATCAGAATTGGTCTTTGTTAACTTATTGTTAAGTATCGAATAAAGATTTATGTTTGGATTCATGTTTAACCTAGATATAAGTTAGAAATTATTTAGACATTAGTATATGTACATGCATTTAATATAAGGTCTTTAATTAAACACATAATTCCTACTATTTTCTGGACATTCAAATAGCCCCTTCTATTTAAATTTCAAAAATTTGGTCCAACAATTTTCCTCAATAGGTAGCATCCATAGCCACTCATCATGACCCTCGCTATAGTTGGTCAATCTATAATTGAGTGAAGTATGGGATGACCCTCAATTAAAGCATTTACACTTGTGGTAAAATTTTGCTAATTTATATGATAATAGCCTAGACTAAGTTTGAGCAAAACCTTAATATAGTTAACACATTAATTTCTATAATAGGAATTGAAACCTAAGTCATGCATAGCATACTTTAATCAATTCATAGAAAATATCAATTTCAACATATTATTATCAATCATGCATAGAATAAGGCAGGCTTTGATACCATTAATGGTTAATCAAAATAGTAATTAAACATGCAAAGTTGCAAGAAGGAATTTGAAAACTTAAAATTAACCCTAAAGGATCTCCTAAGCATGCCATGATTGATATAATCTTGTAGAACCCAAGTTAATAGTACTTCACAGTATTTTAATGTTTTGGAAATAGCAAACTGACTAGGATAGTGAAATTCATTGAGTACTAAGTATACTCTTAATTAATGAAGCTGACTAGAGTTTGTTTAAGGGAAAACAACTCAGTTTGTTAAGTACTTAATTAAGTTACGGCTTGGAGTAAGAAAAGCCGAGTCTGTACTGAGTACTACGTAGTTTAGGTGTATATCAACTCAGCTATGCTGAGTTAGCTTTTATTTGTTAAAAGCTGTAATCTTTGTCATTTAGAGAATTAAACGACACATATGCTACTAATGATTTCTGTGAGAGATAGAATATTCTTTAATTGCTTTTGAGGTTAAAAAGTTCTGAAATTAAAGAAGATTTCCAATGGTCCTCACAAGATAAAAGGTGTCAGTACGGTATGTCGGGATTCCCTCACTATAGTCCAAGGCAATAGGAATTTCTAACATGGCCGTTTATCAGTGTCTCTGTACGACTCTGCCAACATCAGCATTGTCAACCAATCTGAAGATTCTACGTTGCATTCTCGTGCGCCTCTCTCAAATCGAATTTCTTGAAGATAAATGAGAATTTTTCAATGGAATTTTATCATACCTCAACATTCAAATTTCTATCTCTAAACATCCTAAAATCTATCTCTAACAGGAAGATTCGAAAGATATGAAGAGAAGAGAAATTGAAGATCAGCGACCTCGAAAAGTTTGCAACAGATACTTCTTAAAGCTTCAAATATAAATAGAAGATCGAAGTAGACGTTCAAACTTGGTGAATCATCTCGAATTTCTTTTAGAGCTGAAACTCTACAAATTACTCACAACTTCAAGAAATTCCAAACTCAAGCAATCAGAAAATAACAAAGTTCAAATTTGTTTGTAATAGAGATAAATACTTAGATTTAACATTGTAAGGATTCAACATTTATATAAGTTGAATTCAGTCCACAATTTTTCTATTCAAATCTGAGTGACAGTTTGGGAAGGGTACCCAAACTGAGTTAAGTGGCAGTTAAAAAGGAGGGTACTTTCTATAAAACTATGTCTACCTGCTATAAAGGCTTCTCTACCTAAGTAAAGAATGAACACTAGTAGATTAAAGCTCAGAAATTGTATCCGGGGACTGGAGGTAGGCTTGGGGCCGAACTAGGATAAAATTCAGGTGTTGAAGTTCTAAATTTTTCTTATAGCTTTTACCTTATTCAACTCATTCATCATGTTATCTCTGTTTAAGTGTTTTGCTTGAAAAACCAATCCAAAGCTGAGTAAAGTAATCTGCTAGTGATTGTAGATAAACTGTGTCAGCAAAGCTGAGCAGTTTATAAAGTTTTTATATCAACTTAGCACGCATACTCAGCACACATATAAAAACTTGACTTGGTAAAATAGAATTTTATAAATCTTAAAAAGTAACCAAGATTCGCATTCACCCCCCCCCCTCTGCGGTTGTTTACAAGTTGTTTATGGACTAACAAGTGGTATCAGAGAAATTGCTCAAATTATTAATTAATTCTCTTTGAGTTAAAGATCCATAAATGGCTTACAACAACTATAATTCTGGCTTGGATCAGGCAGTTCTCTTAAAGGAGGGAATGTCTGTTACCATACCACCTCTTTTTAATAATAATCATTACACATTCTGGAAAATTCGCATGAAAAACTTCATCCAATCTTAAAGCATGTAGGGTGGCTCGTATCAAGCTTGGCCCTAAAGATCCCACTATCATGAGGAATGAAATTCGTGTCCCAGTAGATCTAGAGGACTATGATGATGCTGGTATGAGGCTTCTCAAGGAGAATTCCACAACAATTAACTTCTTACACTATGTGCTAGATCTTACTGAGTTCAACAGGGTCTCAGGATGAGAGACAGCACAAGAAATATGGAAATAGCTAGAGATTACCTATGAGGGGATGGACAAGGTCAAAGAGTTGAAGATCAATCTCATTCTGAGGGAGTAAGAGATGTTCTCAATGGATGCTGGTAAGGGTATTCAAAACATGAATACCAGGTTCATTTACATTGTTAATGAATTGAAGAGATTGGGAAAGGTGTTCTTTGAAGAGGAGCTCGTTAAGAAGATTCTAGGCACTCTTAATCTAGAGTGGGACTCCAAGAAGAGCGTTATTAAGGAGGCTCATGATCTGAAGACCTACAACTACGATGAGCTGATAGGCACCTTGGTGATTCATGAGATGTTTTTGAGGAAGTATTCTGATGACTCTAAAAGGAGTCGAGGCAAGGAAAGAGAGGGCAAAGCCATTATCCTGAAAGTTGATTCATCATATGAGTCCACCAGTTGCGACTCTGATGAGCAAATATCTCTTCTGATTAGGCTTTTCAAACGCTTCATGAAGAAGGACAGGAAGTTCATCAAGAAGAATTTTCCCTATAAAATCAAGTCAACTCAGCACCAACGTGGAGCTGAGGAAGGACCTAAGAAGGAACATAGTGAAGACATCAAGTACTTTGGCTATGGAGAGAAAGGTCATTTTCAATCCAACTGTCCTAAGGTAAAAAAAGGACAGATTCAAGAAGAGGTTCAACAAGAAGAATGAGGCACTTGCTGCCACCTGGAGTGATTTAGAAGAATCATCATCATCTGATGAGGAATCAATTGATTCTGCCAACCTCTATCTTATGTCCATCAAGAATCGAAGGGGAGAAAGGCTCAGCATCTACCTCTGGTAGAGATTAATCCGCTGCTAACTCTGAAGTTGAGTGTAATAAGGGAAAGGCTCCTGAAGCTGAGGTACATTCTAAAATTCCCTTATATATGGAAGAATTCATTTAGGCTCTCTTTGTTATTATGAAACTAACTAACAAGTCGATGAAGAATATCAAAGAGATAGTGAGGAGAAGTGAAGATTTGAAGGACATTGTTGCTTCCTTATCTCTTGATATCTACTTTCTTCAAGAAAAAGCTGAGTATCAAGACTGTTCATACATCAAGCTCACTAAGCAATTAGATGAGTTGAATGATGAGGTAACAACTTTGAAAAAGAAGTAGGATCCTCCTCCAGCCAACAGTCAACCTCTGAGTAACCAAACTAGTAAATCTAAGAGGAAAAATTCCTCTAAAAGGAAGAAAGCGAGCCATCCCAAAGTAAAAACGGTGTGCGGTTTTTGCGAAAAAGCTGGACATGCAATAGTAATGTGTAATGGTTATCATGATAAGTACACTTAATAACCTAAGCACTTCTGACATGGGAGGACCAAGCTCAAAAGCATGGGTACCTAAGATAACATAACTATTTTGCAGGTGAGCCTTAGATCTGCTAATAACTCTAGAATGTGGATGTGGATTGCAGATGCTCAAGGAATTTTACGGGAGATGAAAGCTAGTTCATTTTATTGGAGGGTAAAAGAAATGGAAATATCATTTGTGGCACCATCGATGTCTCTCCTTCAATCGAAGAGGTTTCTCTAGTCAAAAGTCTGAAGTTCAACTTGCTTAGTGTAACCCAGCTCTGTGATGAAGGGAGAAAGGTTACATTTGACTCGGTAGGATGCTCAGTAATTGATTGTAACACTGAGCCTACTATTCTCTTTGCTCCTTGAATCAATAATGTATATATGATTGATTTATCCCTAGGCTCTACTAATGTGTGTCTTGTATCGAAGGAGGATAATTTGTAGTTTTGTCATAGAAGGTTGGGCTCTATAAATATGAACATTCTGTCCAAACTGGCTAAAAAGCAATTAGTTGTGGGGTTACCCAGCATCATCTTTGAGAAGGATAAACTATGCTCAGATTGCCAACTAAGTAAGCAAGTTAAGAAATCTTTTAAGTTAATTAATCACGTAGTAACTAAGCGATCGTTGGAGATCCTCCACCTGGATCTTTTCGACCCAGTTCAGCCAATGAGCATGGGTGGTAAAGATTTTCTTTGGTGGTTGTGGACTACTTCACGAGATTCACTTAGGTAGTCTTGTTGAGTAGCAAAGATGAGATATATGAACCTTTTATCAAGCTCAGTAATCAGTTAATGGATGAAATAGGAACTAAAATTAGTAGAATCTGAAGTGATCACGGACGTGAATTCAAGAATTTCCATTTCGAAGAATTCTATTCAGTGCATAGTATTGACCACAACTTCTCTTCTCCCTATACGCCTCAAAAATATGGGGCTGTAAAGGAAGAATATAACTATAGTTGAAATGGCTTGATCCATGCTGAGTGATAACAATCTGCAGAAGTACTTTTGAGGAGAAGCTGTTAACGCATCCTGTTATATCTTTAATCGAGTTTTAATTTATCCAATTCTTAAAAAGACACCCTATGTACTTTGGCGAGGGCACAAGCCTAAGATTGGTCTCTCAAATCATTTAGTTGTGAGTGCTTTATTCTTAACACCAAGGATCAATTAGGTAAGTTTGATCCTAAGTCTGAATAAGGTATCTTTCTAGGATAGTTGACTAACAGTAGTGCATATAGAATATATGTCAAAAGAACTGGCCTATTAGAGGAGTCTATGCATGTAGTTTTCAATGAAACTAACAATGCAGATAAACGTCCATCTGATAAAGATGAAGGAATACCCCAACAAGAAAATCCACTCTGTATGCCACTCTCTGTACTACCCAACTCAGCATAAGAACTTGAAGTTGAGGAAGCTAAAGATGATGAGGATCTTTCTATCAACTTCAACGATGGAGAAGATCAACCTCCACCTCAGTATCTTATTATCGATCCTCCAATAATTGATCTGAGTGTTCCAAGAGAGATTAGAGTTCATCACATCCATCCACTAGATAGCATAGTTGATGATGTTCATAATCCAGTCATGACGTGAAGTCAACTCAGTAGGATGATGAGCCATCCAGCCTTCATATGATTAATTAAACTAAGAAGTTTGAAGATGCAGAAAGAGATGATTATTGGATTATCGCAATGTAAAAGGAGTTGGATCAGTTCAAGAGCAATGATGTTTGGGATCTAGTTTCGAAGTTGAAAGGGAAATCAATTATTGGAACCAAATGGGTTTTTAAGAACAAGCTAGATGAAGATTGCTTTATTTTTTAGAACAAAGCTAGGCTCTAAAATCAGCAAGAAGGAATCGATTATGATGAGACTTATACTCCTATAGCCTGGCTCGAAGCAATCAGAATCTTGTGTGCTTTTACACCTCATATGAACTTCAAATTACTTCAAATGGATGTTAAGAGTGCATTCCTGAATGGATTCATTCAAGAAGAAGTCAATGTTCGCCAGCCTCCAGGCTTTGAAGATTCGAAGAATCCTGAGCATGTTTTCAAATTGAAGAAAGGTCTTTATGGATTGAAGCAAGCTCCTAGAGCTTGGTATGAGAGGCTGACCAATTTCTTGATCAGCAAAGGCTATGAAAGAGGAAAAGCATATACGACTTTTTTTATCAGGCGAAGAAAGGAATATGTATTGCTAGTCCAAATATATGTTGATGATATCATATTTGGAGCAATTAATGAAAAGCTATGCAAGGAATTCAGCAAGCATATGAAGAGCAAGTTCAAAATGTCTATGATATGAGAGCTCAGTTTCTTTCTTAGTCTTCAAATCAAGCAGACTGAAGATGGAATTTTCATCAGTCTGGATAAGTATGTCAGAGAAGTCTTGAAAAAATTTGACATGGAACATTCGAAGGAAATGTCCACTCCTATGGCCACTGATACTATCCTAAATAAAGATGAAGTTGGAAAACCTGTGGATAGCAAGTTCTACAGAGGAATCATTGGCTCTCTTCTTTATCTCACCACCAGTAGGCCAGACATACAGTATGATGTGTGCTACTATGCTCACTATCAAGATGATCCTAGAGAATCTCATTTAGCAACTGTAAAGAGGATTCTCAGGTACTTGCAAGGTTCAATTGAAGCAAGTCTATGGTATCCCAGCATCTCAGATTTCACTCTTATGGGATTCACATATGTTGATTATGGTAGAGACAAGCTCGACAGGAAAAGTACAACAGGAGGATGTCATTTCCTTGGAGAGTGTCTTATCTCATGGTATGGTAAGAAGCAAACTTCTATTGCGCTAAGTACAGCTGAAGCTAAGTACATGGCAGCAAGAAGTTGTGTAACACAACTGCTATGGATTAAGCAGCAACTGGAAGATTATGGTATAAAGTCAAGTTATCTTGAAGTTATGTTTGATAATAAGAGCGCAATTGACCTATCCAAAAATCTAATTCAGCATGGCAGGATGAAGTATGTCAACATTAGAAATCACTTCATTAGGGATCATGTGCTATGAGGAGATATCAAGCTGGAGTATATTCCTTCTGAGGAACAATACACTGGCATTTTCACCAAGCCATTGCCAAAGGAGCAATTCAATACTCAGAGGCAGTTGATTAGAATGGCAAATCCACGTTGAAGAAGAAGAAGGAAGTTGAAATTCTCAAAATTTTGGTTAAGTGTTGGAGAAGACACATGGATAACACTGTTAGTATTTTTAAAGTAACGGCGTGAGAACTATTTTGTGGTTAATTTTCAAATCTCTACATTTTCGAAAAGATGTGCATTTGAGTAGGAACCGTTTTTATCAAAACTCGCCATTTTACTAAGGCGGTTAATCTTATGCTTATCTCAGCGTACATTTTCATCTTGAGCTATCATAATGCCACATGCCCTTGAGAGTTACAATCATCTATAAAAGCTGAACAGTTGAAGAGGGAAGGGTATTTACTTTCTACGATTTTGAATTTCAAAGCATTCGAACCCTAAATTTCTTCTCTTCTTTCAATCCTTTTCAATCCTCTCAAATGGCGATTACCAGAACTACATTCAGACTTAAGAGCACTACCTCGATGATGATTGTTGTTAATATTGAAGGGAAAACCGAGAAACTCACTCTGCAAGAGGGAACCCTTTTCACCAAGGTGGAATGGGTGAATAATCTAGATTTCGGTCTTGTTTATGAAGTGGATGATGAAGGGTTGCTGTGAAAAAAGACCATGCATAAAATTATCAAGCAACAACATCTGAGTTCATTTCTGAAGATAGAGGGTCCTACTATCATAGGACACATCAGAGCCTTCTATTCAAACCTCTACACCATCTAGGGGTTTAACGATGTTTTGATGATGGATTTTGGAGGCAAATCCACTCGTATCTATCCGAGATTAATTGGGAGTATCCTTAACATGCCCAACAAAGACACTCATCTCTGAAAAACTAGTGACGAAGATACCGTAATCATTCTTGAAGATTGGGAGCTCCCTCGAACTATGTATCAGGGGAGATAGCAGCAAGCAGCATGAGCTGGACCGTGAGAATGTGCCACGAGCTGGTGGTGAAGTTGCTTCTACCAAAGATTAGCTCTATAACTAGCTACACCTACTTTGAGAGGTGTGTGGTTTACCATATGGTAGAGGGTAAAAAGATGAACAGGCCAATGGTGATCCTTCACCATTTGTCTAAGCTGACCACCATTTATCACTATGCTTACCTCACAACCGAACTTATGAGGGTAGCAAAAGTGGACATAGCTTAGTTTTTGGGGGAGTCCAGTGACACAGTTTTGGTTGTGAAGAAGAGATTCGAAATGTCTCACTTATGCAAACTGGTTCACAACCAGGTGCATACTAGGTACAATAAAGCACAATAGAAGTGTAAGCTTAAGTACGTACCGATAGTAATACCTGTGGACATTCTGAAGGAGGATGAAGATGGCTTCATGGTGGATTTTGATGAAAGTGATGACTCAGACAAAGCCCCCATATCCAACATCCTAGAGAAAGGCTCCACCATCGCCTTCTCTCCCAAGTAGAAGAATGCTTCCTCCAAGGCTAGGGGGAAAAGCCCTGCAAAATCCAAAGTTGATGAGGCCCCTGCTCAGCCCCAGCATCAAAGGAGGTAGATGAAGGCCGAAACCCGCACCCAAAGAGAAGTGGAGGCCAAAATTCAAGCTAAACATTACGCAGAGGAACAAGAAGATGTGGCTGCGGTTGATGAGTCCCTACACCAAAGTAAGTGAAAAATTATGTTTTCTGAGGAATCATAGAAGTAGGGTGAGGCCAAAAAGTCTAGAGAAGAGGACACTTTGAGTCGTATTGCTGCTGCTGAAGTACAAGAAGCATTTGATAAAGGAAAGGGCACTCAGCGCAAGCGTTCTACCACCAACAGGTCCCTACAATGTAATGTGCAGGTGGTGAGCAGCGAGGAGGATGTTGGAGACACCCTCTCCCTAATTCCTGAGGAGTCTGATCCCAAGGAACCCAACATCCCCACACCCTCTTTCACTCATGTTGAGGAGTCCTCTACTCAGCAAGAGCAACCTCAAGCTGACAACCCATCCTTGGGTCAAACAGCTAACTTAGAGGTTCCTCAAAATCCTACCCCCTCTTCTTCTGTAAATCCTCAAATCCCACCTTCTACCGTAAATCCTTCAATTCCCCTAGAATCTACTCCTTTAGATACTGAAAAACCATTTGTAAATTCTCTTCCTCCTTCCAATTCCTCTCTTCTTGAAACCTAGAACTCTCTGATTCATGTATCTTCACCAACAAAAATTCATGATTCTTTTTCTTCTCATTCTTCACTAGTAAATAATCCTTCTACCTACACTTCCCCTATACAAACTCAAACCCAAACCATACCTTGTACATCCTTAGTACCTTTTATTCTGTTAAAATAAAATGTCTCAAACTTCTTCAACTATAAATTATTCTAAACCATCCTCTTCTTCAAACCCATCCTCTACCCCCTTAACTCATCTGGTTAGGGAAGTTCCAAATGCTGAGAACTACGCTTAATAAGGAAACACAAGTGGTTAGAATGCAGAGGTAAATTTTATAGCCCGTGAAGCAACTGAACCCAGCAGAGAGCCAATTCATGAGGATTTGGCTGATGCATCTTTCGTAGCAGAAATCAGAGAGTTAGCTTGGAAGAAATTCCCTATACACAAGAGAACTGCTGAGTTAGATGGAGCAGTAAGCAAAGTGCTACTCACTCATGAATTGACGGACTTGTCTTCAAAACCTAAGGTAAAATTGCCTAAGTTCAAATAGCACACAAGTGTTCCCAATGACTCTCTCTACTTCGAGGAGTTTGAGAGAATCCAGGGTAGCTTGTCGGCTATTCGAAATCATTTGGCAAAAGAGAGAACCAAAAGTTTGGTAGATAAGATAGTTTTAATTCTCACTGGGTTGATGGATTCTGAAGCCTAGCTTGGTGAAGCAATCACTGCTATCCCCACGTTTACTGCAATGTCTAATGCTGTTTGTGAGTGGGTGACACGAAGTGGTGGGCCGAGAGCGCGCCGAATGAGAGGCGAGGTCTACTGCGGTGTTTGGAAAAGAAAAGCACCGGGTCGGGGACCTGGGAAAAAGGTTGAAAGAGAAGACGAAAATAATTTTAGATTGGTTCAAACCCGAATCCGCCTACTCTTAATGTGGAGTCGCCACCTGGATTAGCTCTTTCCAAGAATTAGAGTCCTGTGAGGCTTAAAGTCCGAGGGACGGTCCACCAAGACATAGAGATTCGAGTCCGGGATAAGTTGCTTATTTCTTAAGTGATCACATTATATTACATCTATAGAAAACCGTATTTTCTTAATTGCGCATATTCGCACTTAGGTCATTTTTGGAGTTTATATGCATGATTCACGTATTGCAAAATAATAAACCATCCACAAAGTAGTAAATAAATGCGGGAAGTACATGCGAAAAATAAAGATTACAAGGTTTCCAAAAATCGGGGGATGCAACCGCCAGCTAACCTATTAATTACATTTCCTAAAAAAAATCAAATTGCAATACCCGAAGGAAAAATAAAATCCTAAACATACATCTAACATGCATCCACAAAGGTTAGCACAGGGGATATCACATATGTTCGATTTGATTTTAACGAGCCCCGTGTAGCCTAATTAAAACATCGACGATTTAAGTTGTTATTTTAAATAAAAATAGTTCAATTTTATTTACACGTATGTTGGTCAATTTTATTAGTGAAAATGACTACATGGCATAAGGTGAGGTCTGTTATTCGGGAATAATCTTAATTCCCTTCGTTGGGGTATTCTAAAAAAATAAAGAAAAGAAATAAAGATGAAGAAGAGAATTACAACATTATATACATAAAAAGAAATAAAAATATTCCTAGGTCCACAAATAAAATCAGAAAAAGATGAAGCAGACAATTTTAGAAACTCAGAGGCTTACCCTTGCGGTATGAATCCACTTCGACGTATCTGTTCGATCCTCGGGAGCGTTCCTCGTTCATTTTTGTAGTTAATTGTAGTTTAATTAGAAAATAAGTGTTTATTTATCTAAAAGATAATCAAACTCGGGTTGTAAATTTGTTTTAGACCCGAGAATATCTGAGGATTTAAGAAGAAATAGATGAAGAAATTTGATTAAAGGATGAAGAGATTTGGGATCCAAAAGTGTTTTAGATCCAAGAAAATATTAGAAGAAAAGAAAATATTTGTAGTATTTGTATGTGTTTTTTTTATCTGAAGAAGAGAATTTTCTCTGAATTTTTTGAGCCCCCTTCAATCCAAAAATGTCTGACTATTTATAGAAAAATCTTAAAAAATCCTAAAAAGGAAAAAAAGTTTGGTGAGGTCACCAAAAAGTTTGGCAACCTCACAAAACTGGTTGGCGAGCTCGTCGAGGTCGAGGCTGGCCAGCCTCGCCAACGAATCTGGCGAGCCTCGCCAGAACTTGCGAGGCTCGCCAGGGAGTTTGGCGAGCTCGCCAAACTCCCTTGCAAGGCAAGCCTCGCTAGCGGGTCTAGCGAGGTTCACCAGACCCCTGGCGAACCTCCCCAGTGTCTGGCAAGGTTCCCCAGATCTCTGGCGTGCCTTGCCAAGCCCCTGGCAAGGTTCACCAAGCCCCTAGCAAGGTTTATCAAGCCCTCTAACGAGCCGTGCCTCGCCAAATATTGGCAAGGCAAGCTCCAGATCCGGCTCTCAGCGATGTTTTTGAATTCATTTTATATATTTTTATATTTTTTATTTAATTTCTGAATTAAAGTCCTTTTAAATTCAGTGACGAGGAAGACTCCCATTTGAAGATCATTGGACAGTCAAAAAATTGTGTGATTCGAGGATAAATATCCCGAAAAGCCTTCATCATTAAATGTGTGAGCTGGTACAAAATCCCGTACTCATAGTTGCCCCTCGTGTGATAATTTCTGGTTGTATAACCAGTATGATGACACGAAAAGAGAGTAAGGATAGAGAATACCTGATCGGTGTGGTTGATGACTTCTTGTTCCCAATTGGTGATAACATAGGCCTTCCTTTCTAGTGATGTGTCTTCATAGGGTTGTCCGTTTCTTTCTTCGAAATCCCTTAGGTACTTGGTGCCCCTTGTCGGCTGGTCGACCATTTCTTTCTGCAGCGTCCATGTTGTAGTCAGCAACCGTTTCATTCTTCGGTTGATAAATGAGGCAGTTTCTTTCTTCCGACATCGAGATAATCGTTTCCTCCTTCGGTTATGTTTTAAATTTCCTTAATAGGATGTTGACTTGTTTCCTATAACAAATCATGGAAAAGTATAATGTTAATACATTTTATGATGAATGTTTAATTATTTGATTGAGTTTATGGGAAGTAAAAATTTTTTCCCCTTCAATCAAAAAATAAAACATGATAAATAAATAAGTTTAATAGAAATTCGGGGATGTCCTGAGAACCGCTCTGTTGTAGGAGGCTTTTGTTGCAATGTTGATTTTAGGATTGAGTGGGCCATCATCTTGTTTGTAGGTTCCTCATGGGGAGGTGTAGGTTCTTGTTTACTAGAACGGTGTTGCCCCGGTTCAGCATCATTTTTGCCTGTAAATGTCATTATGCGAATGTAATGTATGCATGTTTTTATGCATGAACAATATTTATCATATGATGTATGTTCCTTTGTTATAGGCTTCGTGGGCTTTATCCACTGAGGAGCCTTCTCTTGTGCTGGTGCATGGTTACCCCTAGGGTTTGTCTTGTTGGGGATTCCATTGATGAATTCCTCAAAGCGACGATCATGGGTTCGTTGAATCAGGTTCAAGTTCATAGCTTGGATCTGATTTGAGGAAAGTTTGGATGAATCGCTGATCCCACATTGTGTCGAAGTGTTGAAGGTATATGATGCCTCGTACCGTTCCGAGGAGGAGATGATGAATTTGATATTTCTTTGGTTCTAAGTTTTGCATAGATCACCTTTGTGGGTTTTCAATCTATCAAACCTTGTCTTTATTTTTGCCTGGATCACCTTTTCAAGTTTTCAATCCAGCAGACTCATTTTTCTTTATTATATATTTTTTTTATTTTTGATGTTTACTTGCGACGCTCTACCATTGGCATGCAAGCAATCAAAATAAACATATGCATTAAAAAATGACAATTCATTGATGAACTTAACAGGGGTATAAATGTTTCAAATGATTTGACTCCTGCCATCAATTAGCCCTTTTAGGTTTTCTAACTAATGCTGTTCTCTAGATGTCCTAAGTTTTGCCTAAACCGCCCTTTTCAGGTTTTCAACTCAGCGGACTATTCTTTTTGTGGTTAGAAAAGAAGCCCTAATTTTTTGCTCAACTAACCAAGTGTTAATTGACAGGCTAAATACAAATTTTTTGTTTTTGTTTTTACTACTTTTTAGAGATTTATTTCTTTTACCTATGTGTGATAGCAATTGTGTAAGACTTGGTTGATTTGGTATATCAGTCATCGTCCATGTCCACGACTTCATTTGTTGTCTCATTCAGCATTTCTAATCGATTGCTTAGTGCTCGCGCCACTTTGTTAGCTTGAGGTGTATGTGATGATGAGTCTTGATCATCAGCATTTCCTTTGATGGTGCGATGATTGCCCCACAAATAGTAACAACCTGTGTGAAGGAACTGTAGACGTGTTTAATGGTCTGACTCCTTTTTATCTTTATCATTGACTCTTGTTTGATTATCCCACGAATGATGGTGATCCGTGTGATGGAGTTATTGACGTGTTCAACAATCTAACTCCTTTATGGCATTGCACCAGTTATTTGATTTAATGAATGGTGGTGATGGAGTTGTTGACGTGTTCAACAATCTGACTCTTTCTTTGTGGCCTTGCACTAGTTGTTTGATTAAATGAATGGTGGTGATGGAGTTGTTGACGTGTTCAACGATATGACTCCTTCTTTGGGGCATTGCGCCAGTTGTTTAGTCTCATGAATGGCTGTGATGGAGTTGTTGACGTGTTCAACAATCTAACTCCTTCTTTGTGGCATTGCGCTTGTTGTTTGGTCTTATGAATGGAGTTGTGATGGAGTTGTTGACATGTTCACCATTTGTTTGGTCCCAACTTGCTTGGTTGACATTTTAGCCTCATTCTAGCTCCGATCCTTTTGCTCTTTGCGTGAGTCAGTGAATGTTTCATTATTAGAGATCTTTCCATTGATCTTTCATCCTTGTATGATGGAGCAATTGCTATCATGTGTTGTCTAAGTACATGTATTTGTCTCTCACTTTCTCTCAAGAGTCAAATCATTTGAATTTATTATGGGGAATCCATTTATACCCAAATTAATTTGATGAAATGAGGTGTCACGTGTGCTAAAAACATTATGTATATGTTTATGAGAATGCGTGATGTCATTGATAAAATATTAAGCAAATAAACAATGTTCAATTTATTCAAAAATAATTCAAAAGAAGCCTCGTAAGCTAAGTAGGTAAATGCTAATTTATTACATCATCAATCATGGGTGCTGATCCCCCCAGGATGTGTCCATGGATTCAAAGTGCTACATCCTATCCGCCTTCTCAAACACTTCTTACTAGCTCGAGAAGATGTCTGACCTAAACTTGTTCCTATACGATGGCAGTGCACCGTCCAGTAGTTTGGTTATCATCTCCGGTAGAGTTAAGTGAGCCCGAAGCCTGACCAGTGTGGCCATCCAACATGCATAGTAGGATTTGAAGCTCTCACCCTACCTTTGCATTATAGCCTCCAGAAGTTGCATTGTGGTTTCCATCTGAGAGTTGAAACCATAATGCCCTATCATAGCCTAAGCAAGGCTGTTCCAATTAGTGGCTATGTCCAGCAAAAGGTGGTTGTACCATTCATTGACTAAGCGGCCCAAGGTGACGATGAAGAGCTTAACCATCAGTCGATCGCTGACCCTCAATGCTCTCATCACTATCTGATAATGCGTCAAGTGAGCGTGCGGATCACCAGATCTTACGTACTTCTCAAACTGTGGCATTGCGAAGTTTGGGGGTAAGCTGTCTTCATCCCCTATCATCAGTTGTGTTGGGTATGTGTTCCTTAGGTGACCACCGTGAGTGGCCAAGAACTATTGCCATAGTTCTACCATCCCTGGTTGTTGAAGGATGGTGGTCCCCGCGCTTGGATAAGAGCCATATTGCGCCTGGGGATATGCCACAAAATGAGGCAGTTGAGGTGCCTAGAGCTGTGAGGTAACCGACGTACTCCAATTGGGAATAGGCTGTTGGGTCACTCCTTGTTAAAAAGGCCCTAGTGCGAATGCCGACTACCCCATTTGTCCGGGGAAGAATTGGGGAGGATTGGCAAAGTTATATGCTGGCTGCCCAATCGGAGTCTGGTTCAACTGACTTTGTCCTACTCCGAATTGATAAAAGGTAGTTAGGGGCACCATGTGTGAGGTGGGAGGTCCCCCTGTTGGATTGACGTTGTTAAGGGTAACCTCCAGGTTGGTCACTATATTCTGAGCCTTCCCGACGTGTTGGCGAATGAGCAATGCTAACTGTTCACTATTGGTAAAGGCATTCAAGGCAGCTGCAATCTCGGCGCTCATTGATGACTGCTGAGAATTTTATCCCATAAGGATAGGGTGATCCTCTCCCACTCTTTCTTCTTGCTGATTAGCCATGATCGACGTGTGCTGAACTGAATTCGAGTCTGAACCCGAGTCCTCGCTTGAGTTAGTGTATGGAACCCCCTCTAGATTGGCCACAATTGGGGAAATGTGAACCAGGTGACGAGCAAGCCTCTTCCAAGCCCCTTTGATACACAAGCAGAATATTAGACCGTGCATGTAAGATTCGTGATATGAGTCATAATACGGGTAATGCATGAGATTTTTTTAATGTTATGGCTGCATTCACAAGGGGTTAGCATGCCATGATGTGAAATAACATGTATGTCAATCCATTTGAAACAAACATATTAGTCGTTAGGTAAAAATGAAAACATGTGGAAATGAAGATCCAACATCGGGGTTGGATTTGAGACTTGTACAATGACATCGTAACACAAGAGACGTGAGCGAGGTGACTAAGTTACCTATGTGGTAATAGGTAAATGTTTTGAGGTTTTGTACTATGACTAGGTCTCATGGAATGAGGGGGTCAAAATTGTTTCGGGTAAGTGGTGTGACATACCCTAATAAAATGAAAATAACTACAGTATATAGCTACCTAATGAATGATTTGGTTATTTCACCCAATTAGGGTAGTGTTTTTTGATACCTATGTGGTCATCACTATATGAGGTGATATGTGAATTATTACCTCGTGTGGGCGAATGATTCGGGTATGAAGCGTATACCCTTGAAGATTTGGTAAGGTAAGACTTTCGAAGTAAGTTTGCCTCGTGTGGGCTAAGGTTAGGACATTAACTGGGATATCCTTTAATATGGGAAAAATGGTTTTGGGTAGGTATTTGCCCCGTTTGGGCTATTGGTGTGTGTGTGATTGCCTCTGAAGGGCTGTTAGTTGGATATCGAGTAGACATCTCATGGGTGATGTGGTGGAAATGTTATTACCCCTTGCGGGCTAGGTGTCGGATGTCAAGTGGACATCAAGTAGTAAAAGGAAGGTATGTTTGCCATGTACAGGCTAATAGCGAGAAGTCATGTGGACATCTTGGTAAAAGGGGTAAGTGATGTTCCTAAGTGGTTTTATGTTGTCCTAGGGTGACATGATCTAAAGTGTTAACTATGCATGATATGTATATTTAATACCATGAGTGTGTGCATTCAAGTGTCTACGCAAAAATTCCTAGTTAGTATGACATTTGTTCAGTGACAAATTGAAAGTAGTATACAGGTAGCTCATAGCATGCAACGTCCAATCTTCCAACCATAGAACTCCCGCGTGTAGGGTTCTTGGCTAGTCTCTATCCTAAGTTTGGTTCATCTTAGTACCATGAAGATACTAAGGAGCGCACATGCATGATCGCGTGTTGGGTAACACCCTAGGGAAAATGCCTATGGGTTATTTACATGAGGGTTGTAAATGGGTTGTTGATGTAGAAGGTTCTTGTTGCACTAAAATACACTCCAAGCCTCTAATGAGGGAGGTACATGCAATATGGCAACAAGTGCTCCACCTGCTCAAGTACTATCTTTTCTCATAGAGGCAGATTAGTATAAGAGAAAGTTTCACGGTAATAAGGGTACCTTAGACTTATGGGCTAATCCCTTCTACCGCAATGCGTTATTATGAATATGTCATAATTAAAAGAAATTGGAATAATGTGATCAATAATTTTCGGCACTTATCCAAAATCTAAAACCTTTAAAAAAATAAGTTTTTAGAAAAATCCCCAGCAGAGTCGCCACTATGAGCGGGCGACATAGAGCGGTGGGCCGAGAGCGCCCCGAATGAGAGGCGTTGTCCACTGGGGCGTTTGAAAAAGAAAAGCACCGGGTCGGGGACTCGAGAAAAAGGTTGAAAGAGAAGATGAAAATAATTTTAGATTCATTCAAACCCCGAATCCTCCATCTCTTAGTGTGGAGTCGCCACCTGGATTAGCTCTTTCCAGAAATTAGAGTCCTATGAGGCTTAACGTCCGGGGGATGGTCCACCAAGGCATAGAGATTCGGGTCCGAGATAAGTTGCTTATTTCTTAAGTGATCACATTATATTACATCTACAGAAAACCGTATTTTCTTAATTGCGCATATTCGCACTTAGGTCATTTTTGGAGTTTATATGCATGATTCACGTATTGTAAATAATAAACCATCCACAAAGAAGAATAATAAACCATCCACAAAGCAGTAAATAAATGCAGGAAGTAAATGCGAAAAATAAAGATTACAAGGTTTCCAAAAATCGGGGAATGCAACCGCCCACTAACCTATTAATTACATTTCCCAAAAAAAATGAAATTGCGATACCCGAAGGAAAATTAAAATCCTAAACATACATCTAAAATGCATCCACAAAGGTTAGCACAGGGGATATCACATATGTTCGATTTGATTTTAGCGAGGCCCGTGTGGCCTAATTAAAACATCAACGATTTAAGTTGTTATTTTAAATAAAAATAGTTAATTTTTATTTACACGTATGTTGGTCAATTTTATCAGTGAAAATGACTGCATGGTAAAAGGTGAGGTCTGTTATCCGAGAATAATTTTAATTCCCTTCGTTGGGGTATTCTAAAAAAATAAAGAAAAGATATAAAGATGAAGAAGAGACTTACAACATTATTTACATAAAAAGAAATGAAAATATTCCTAGGTCCACAAATAAAATCAGAAAAAGATGAAGCAGATGATGAGCACGGAATTCGCAATTCTAGGAACTCAGAGGCTTACCCTTGCGGTATGAATCTACTTCGGCGTATCTGTTCGATCCCCGAGAGCGTTCCTCGTTCGTTTTTGTAGTTAATTGTAGTTTGATTGGAAAATAAGTGTTTATTTATCCAAAAGATAATCAGACTCGGGTTCCAAATTTATTTTAGACCTCAGAATATCTGAGGATTTAAGAAGAAATAGATGAAGAAATTTGATTAAAAGATGAAGAGATTTGGGATCAAAAAGTGTTTTGAATCCAAGAAAATATTAGAAGAAAAGAAAATATTTGTAGTATTTGTCTGTGTTTTTTTTATCTGAAGAATAGAATTTTCTCTGAATTTTTTTAACCCCCTTCAATCCAAAAATGTCCGACTATTTATAGAAAAATCCCAGAAAATCCAAAAAAGGCAAAAAATTTTGGCGAGGTCACCAAAAAGTTTGGCGAGCTCGCCAGAGAGTCTGGAGAGCTCGCCATACTCGCTAGCGAGCCTCGCCAGAAATGGCAAGGCTCACCAATTTGGAAAGGCAAGCCTCGCCAGTTTCTGGCGAGGTTCGCCAGATCTCTGGCATGCCTCGCCAGGTCCCTAGCGAGGTTCGCTAGGCCCCGAGCGAGGTTTTCCAGGCCCTCTAGCGAGCCATGCCTCACCAAATATCGGTGAGGCAGGCTCCGGATCTGGCTCTCGGTGACCTTTTCAAATTTTTTTTTTGTATTTTTATATTTTTTAGTTAATTTCTGAATTAAAGTCCTTTTAAATTCAGTGACGAGGAAGACTCCCATTTGAAGATCATCGGACGATCGAAAATCATGTGATTCGAGAATAAATATCCCAAAAAGCAGTCATCATTGAACACGCGAGCTGGTACAAAATCCCGCGCTCACACTGTTGCAGGAAATATAAAGGGTAGTTTGGACGCTGCTACTGAGCATTTGAGTCTCTTGAGTACCAATATGGTAACTCAAGTGATAGAGATCCATAACCTGGGTGAGGTGCAGGCCAAAATAAAAAGATTGACCGATCACAAGATCGAGAATGTCTTTAATGAGGTAGAAATAAGAAAGGATGTCGGCCACAGCATCGTGAAGTTGGTTGGGGCCTAGTTAAAGTTCTTACTGCACCACGACAATAAACAAGATGAAGTGGTGAACTGCTATAAAGGAAATTTCAACCAAAATGGACAAGGACCCCGTCATCAATCTTGACTCTCTCCACACCAAAATGGACACCATCTAGTGAGAAGTCAATGAGTACATAACCGAGAAAGTCTCCTCCTCGCAAAAGTTTCTTGTCTCTGCCATGGGGAGGATTTTTCAAATCATACCTACTCCGAGTTTGCCTGCTACAAAATATCTGTGCCCTGAGACTGGTTTGACTATTCACACCAAGCTGAATGTCATCAAGTCAAAGTAGAAGACATGTAGAAGAATATTGGTAGTCTGATAAAGATGGGCGAATTGGACGCAAATGACATTGATTACAGTGCAAAGTGTATATAATATATTGGTCCCAAAGTTCTTGATCTAGAAGTGCAACTAAAGATCGCACTAACTGCAATGGACATTCGAGGCCTTCTTCAATGCTTTCAACAGTTTACATGTCAGGGATTTGACCAGATTGGGCACCTCTCCAGATGTCATCATCTTCTTCTCAGTGAGCTTAATGATCAAGATTTTCTTACTACCAAAGGCAAAGAGTAACTGGAGCAAGAGATTTCCTCTCAAATCATAGGCCAGCAAGAGAACTTCAAAGCTTCTCTCGAAGCCTTCAATACCTATCTTGAACAAATTATGCAATGTTAGATAGCAAAGGGGGAGAAGGTAGCTGAAGATGCTCTCCGCATGGTGAATCTCAATAAGGGATCTCTTCCAAGGAAACTATTTCATCACAAGCCTCCTCAGCAGCAACATCCCAAATCTAATCAAGATAAGACTGTTGGCTCTTCCTCTTCAGTGCATAGAAATTAGTATAGGCCATTTACTTTGTAATTTTTAGAACTTGTAATAGGACTTAACTATGTAATCTTAGCTTATAACATAAATAATGTACTAACTAAGTCATTTTTTCCTTTTTTTAAATTAATAAAAAGTTACAAGAACCTACCTAAAGTTAAGATCTTCTTAACTTTATCTTTATGCTGTATGTATGTTTCTGCTGTGAAGTTGACTATGTAATGCAGGAACTCATACAAGAGACCAACCTTGAAGTAAAGCAGAAGTAAGACAAAGTCCCAAGTCAAGAAAAATCCTCTAAGTATGGGGGAGCTGAGCTACTTGATGAAGACTCATTCAGTATGAGGGGAGTTCAAGCTGACTAAGGAAATTTACTCAGCACAAGGGAGTCTTACATTGCTTTCCAGGTATTCTTGATATCTCTAAACTACTTATTGAATTAACTTCTTCTACTACCTAGTTTTCTATCTGTCCAAAATGGGGGAGATTGTAAAACCCAAGTTAATAGTACTTTACAGTACTTTAATGTTTTGGAAATAGCAAACTGACTAGGAGAGTGAAATTAATTTAGTACTAAGTATACTCTTAATTAATGAAGCTGACAAGAGTTTGTTTAAGGGAAAACAACTCAGTTTACTAAGTAATTAATTAAGTTACGGCTTAAAGTAAGAAAAGCTGAGCCTATGTTGAGTACTACCTAGTTTAGGAGTATATCAACTCAGTTGTGCTGAGTTAGCTTTTATTTGTTAAAAGATGTATTCTTTGACACTTAGAGAATTAAATGACACATATGCTACTAATGATTTCTATGAGAGATGGAATATTCTTTAGTTGCTTTTCAGGTTAAAAAGCGCTGAAATTAAAGAAAATTTCCAGTGGTCCTCACAAGATAAAAGGTGTCAGTACGGTATGTCAAGATTCCCTCACTATAGTCCAAGGCAAAAGGAATTTCTGACATGTGTCATTTCTTAGTGTCTCCGCATGACTCTGCCAACATCAGCAATGTCAACCAATCTGAAGAGATCACTTTGCATTCTCGCGGGCCTCTCTCAAACCGAATTGCTTGAAGATAAATGAGATTTTGTCAATGGAATTTTATCGCGCCTCAACTTTCAAATTTCTATCTCTAAATGTCCTGAAATCTGTCTCCAACAAGAATATTTGAAAGATACAAAGAGAAGAGAAATTGAAAATCAGCGACCTCAAGAAGTTTGCAATGGCTACTTCTCAAAGCTTTAAGTATAAATTGAAGACTGAAGCTGACATTCAAACTTGGTGAATCACCTCGAATTTCTTTAAGAGCTGAAACTCTATGCAATTACTCATAGCTTCAAGAAATTCCAAACTCAAGCAATCAGCAAATAACAAAGTTCAAATCTTTTTTAATAGAGAGAAATACTTAGATTTAACATTGTAAGGATTCAACGTTTTTATAAGTTAAATTCAGTCCGCAATTTTTCTATTCAAATCTAAGTGTCAGTTTGGGAAGGTTACCCAAACTGAGTTGAGTGGTAGTTAGAAAGGAAGGTACTTTCTGTAAAACTCTATCTTCCCACTGTAAAGGCTGCTCCGCCTAAGTAAAGAATGAACACTAGTGGATTAAAGCTCAGAAAAGGTACCTGGGGATTGGAGGTAGGCTCGGGGCCAAACCAAGATAAAATTCAAGTGTTGAAGTTCTAACTTTTGCTTATAGCTTTTACCGCGTTCAGCTCATTCATCATTTTTTCTCTATTTAAGTGTTTTTCTTGAAAAACATGAATACTCAGCACGCATATAAAAACTTGACTTGGCGAAATAGAATTTTATAAATCTTAAAAAGTAACCAAGATTTGCCTTCACCCCCACCCCTTACGGTTGTTTACAAGCTGTTTATGGACCAACAAATCTAAGTTGAAACGTTCCATAGATGCTATTAGGTTTATAAAATGTATTAAAGAAACCTAACATCTAAGTTAAGAGCATTACTAATTGATGTGTGCCTTTCCCTTGATGTGGCGTTCCCTTAGAATAGTTTGGTAGAACTCCGTTAGCACTATCTTCCAATCTAGGATAGCCTCTATGATTGATCCACATGGATCTTCACTGACCAAAACATTCTTTAAGGAAGAACCCGCTGGTAGACAGCAGCTGCTAGATCACCCAAAAACCAACCCGAAAATATTAACTAAAAAGGCTCACTTCAAAAGAAAGAACCTTCTAAAGAATACTTGTGACGTTGGAGAAACTCGTGGAGAATCTCGTAAAAAGCTCGCGATGAAAAGATGTCAAACTCAGAGAGAAAGGCTGAGCTGAAGTGATGGAGAAATGAGAATGGCAGCAATTTATAGAGGGGAAGGGGGTTCAAAATTTCCCTCAAAAACTAATGTGGGATAGGATTTCTCCGATCCCACACACGGGTCAGCGAGCGGAGCTCTTGCTCCATGAAGACGGACCCGCGTACATAGCTAGCTTAGGCGGTTATGCATCGGCTTACAAGGCAAACCTTAATGGGCTTGCCTTGCCCCGCAAATAGGGGTTTGTGAACCTGCTGCACGCTAGTGCACGTTGGCCCAGTCCAATGCGTGCTAGTGGCCTGCGAGCATTTTCACTCACGAGGTAGCCGCATAGGCCCCATCTTGAACAACCCATATTCATTGGGACCCACTCAGAACAGGAAAAATTCCCTTGCTTCGCTCCGTGCAATTTTCCTAAAATTCTCTTGTAATCCTTTTAATTATTAATATAGTCCAACCAATTAATAATTCATCCAACAAATTCGATAACCTTAATATCCTCGGCATAAACCCAGTCTATAGGTTCTTTACTATGTCCGGTAAAAACCCAAAGTGTGTGGCCTCATAGGATCCCAAAGTATAGAGCTGCAAGAGGTTAACCTAAACTTGGCTTCCCATCCAAGAACCTTTAGGCTTAATGTTTCAGACTAATATGGAACCCGACAACTCAAGACTAACAAATGGGCTTTCTACCGATACTCGGAACGTCACATGCTTATGACTTGATCCAATTTTTCAATACTAAACAATACAATACACTCCTTCTATTAGGTTAAGTACCATCTAGTTTATTGAGCTTGGATTAAGTGTTAGCTCATGTAATAGCCGTAGCTATCCTAAAATTAGGCTTGTTCACGAAGAACACCACTCGCCATAATGTATCAAGATTGACTAGAAACCCGTTCAATAAATCTTATACTCTTATCAGAGGTTTAAGAGTGTGTCTCTTCAACAATAGGCCCTCAGGTATATCTCCCATTATATCACATATCAGGAGCGATGGATCCTATCTTGACTACTCGGGCTTACCAACATGTGATCATCACTATACTTGTAATCACCTGTATCATCTTGATCACCAAGGTATGAATAAGTATAACCCAAAGTATAGAAGCTCCTACATAAGGTAACCAGTATCTCATGTCTGAGGATACTTATACTGCTACTGCAATAAGACATAACACCTACACATGGATATAGTTATTTCCAAGTGTATGTCTTATAGTATTACCCGAATACATTCATGTGTTAACTCAAGGTACCACCTTCAGCTCATGAGATCAGATGCTTAGATCTAATCCAAGGAGTAAGCCTACACATGCTAGTCTGTTTGTTTCATTGATGTCCAGTCTCAATGAAACTACGACTAGGGATATTTAGACTATTCATAGTAACACGTATATGAAGTTCTAATACCACATAGCTCCCACTATGTCCTTGCTCTTTTACGTAATGAATTAGTCATGGACTTTGTCTTATCAATGTGCATATATAATACCACATATATATGATATGAACGAGATACATAAATTAAACAAAACACTGATAAACAACAAAGTTGCCTTTATTATTAATAGTAATAATCTGAAATTGTTTATACATTATAGCTAATAAAGATATATCACCCTAATTTCCTCTAGGGCATACATCATGTCTAACAGATCAGAGGTTTATGAGTGTGTTACTTCCACAAGCGGCCTTAAGGTACAACTCTCATTATATCATTATATTAGGAGTGATGGATCTCATCTTATCTACTCAACTTACGAATGAATGGTCATCACTATACTCGTAATCACCCATAGTATCTTGATCAACAAGGTATGTACGAGTATGACCCAAAGTATAGCAACTTCCGCACAAGGTAACCAGTATCTCAAGTTTGAGGATACTCTTACTGCTACGATAATAAGATGTGACACCAACACATTGATATAGCTATTTCTGAGTGTTTATCTTATAGCAGTCTCCTATGTATTTCCTGAATATATTCATTTGTTAACTCAAGGTACCACCTTCAACTCAGAACATCGGCTGGTTGGATCTAATTCAAGGAGTAAGCCTACACATGCTAGTCTGACCACTTCATTGATGTCTAGTCTCAATTAAACTATGACTAGTAATATTTAGAATTTTTCATAATTACACGTGTGTGCAGTTCTCACTCCAGATTTACGTCCTTGAAATTTCAAGCTATGAAATAGTCACAGATTTTGTTTTATTATAACAATGAATATATATACATAATAGCATATATAATACCAGCGAGATGCATAAATATAGAAAATCATTGATCTATGAAAAAGGTGTCTTATTATTGATAAATAATATTCCAAAACTGTTTGTATAGAAAGTAACTAATAAAGATATATCACCCTGAATTCCTCTAGGGCATACATCATGTCTAACAAGTACCACTTGAGTGATCGAGGGCTCTCTAATACGAAGTGGCGATTATCAAAATCCTTTCTCACCATCTACACCACCTCTCAGTTGGGTACGTCATCCCAAGGGTCTGCTACGATGTGCAAGAATGCAAAAGGAAAAGATAAGGAGAAATATGTCTTAGAGATAATTGTTGGTTCAATTTAAAAAATAAAATGGGGAATAAAATGATGAAATAAGAAAGGAGTACATGCTCCCAGACTAGATGGCGAACACACTCATAGTAGCTTGTCCTCCACTTGCGTAAGCTTCCAATCAAGCAACACCATCCAACTAAGAAAGCAACCCCTTGAGCTAGAGCACCCTCAAATGTAGGAGGAAGGAAGATGCGTTACTCAAAAGCCCAAATCTATGAAACAATGAAAAAAAGCAAAGCAAGGTTAGTATACCAAATATAATTTAACAGAAAGTGTGAAATCATAAAAAAACCTGGAGGAGCAGATGACCGAGCTTGAGGGCCTTGTTGTGCGGCGTCACAACATAATCTAGGCCATAATACATCTATTCAAATTCCAAATACTCACCACATCCTTGAACATTGATATCAACCCATAATTGTTCTTGCTAGAAGAAACTAAAAGGAATAAGATGGATAGGAGAGTGATGACAAAGTCTCGAACTGTCCGGGGTCGGTCCACCTCAAGAACTGGCTAATTCTTCTTCTAGTACTAGTAGAGGTAACCATAGGTAAGCTTCCTAGCCCTAGGAAGCATCCTTAATAACTCCTTGACCCCAGTTAACCACCCATGTCAAGGTGGGAATCGATCTATGAACACATCGAAGTGGAGAGTAGAGCCATCCCAACTCAAACCTGTCATGGTAACCATGTTAGAGGGCATAATGGTTAGCTCACTCATAGAAAAATGAAGGTGTGTGTCGTCTCTAACCAGCGTTCTACCATAGTTGTTAAAGCAATGTGAGATAGATGAGGCATTTGATTTAGTTAGCACGCCAACAATCCAATCAAAACTGGTGGCCCAAATAGTATCCTCAAGATCTGGGTGGTGATGGATCCGAGCACACCTTGTGCTCAAAGTACTAATTTTAGCAGTATTTACAAAGAGATGTGGCTACAAAATGAAAATTCCAAATTACAAGTGAGACCACAAGGATCGCACCTCAAAACGCTATAAGTACTTCTATTCTTACATACATACATATCTCACAAAAAAAACTCAAAAAATGAACATATTTAAAAATATTAATTAGGATATACATTAGTTTAGAGGTCTAGTTTACAATAAAATAAGTGGTATTGCAGTAGGCACGGGTAGAAAATAGAGAAAATAGTGAAAAAACGCAGAAAGGGTATCAAGCCCAGCCAACGTTGGTGTTGGTGTTACTCTACATTGGCATTGATGTACCTAACATCGGTGTTGATGTTAGGTATGAAACACTGACACTCACGTTGTAGTTGCAGAATGCCCAAAAATCTCCTTTTTGCCAAAATCACCCCAAAGCTCCTATTTCCACACATTACATCATCACAAACATCCTAAAAACTACCTATTCATGGACCGATTCCACACAAAATCGATTCCAATCCAAATTTACATAAAAAATCTACAAAATCAAATTCAATGATGATCGAGACAATGTGGCTTTTGTGTTAACTAGACGTTGGAGACGTGTTCAATCAGCCTCGGGATCAAATTAGTGATCGGATAGGTGAAGGAATAGCCCATGAACTCGTTTGTTTGCTCAAAAACAATATCCCTGAGCCACGAAGCACGAATGGAACGTAAGAATCGTCAAGTATCTATAGAGGAAGAAAGCAACGATGTTATGGGGTTTCTTGCCCTTAATCTTAGCTCTGATGGTGAAGAATCTAATCAAAATGGAGATTTGGGGGAGAAGGAGGCGATTTTGAAACGAAAAAACTAAAATATGGAAGTGGAGAAAAGAAAAGAGGAAAAAATCCTTTTATTGGGCTGGGTTGGAAAGTCAATGTCATTATCGACATTAGCAATGTTGACACTGACATTGCCAAGAACACCGACATTGCATAGGATTTTCAGCCCGGCCCGCTTGTGTTTTAACTAACCATTTTGCATCTCAAACTCAGTTTCCATTTCGATCCCGGGTCGAAAAGACCCTACGTTTTAATCCTTGATTGAAAGAGCAAATTTTTACCTTTGATGTATAACCCAAAATTTAAAAAACAAGCATCATAAAGATAATTCTGATGTTTGAAATTTGCAAAAAACCAGCCTGCCCCATCATGGACTGTAAGAAATGGGATGAGTTTAAAATAGTTTCTAATAACGAATCACCTGCTTGATTATAGGAGGAAAAAATCCACAAGATAACCACGAGGTTAAACGAACACCCCAGACATCCTCCCACTATGGTCCCGACCAACCATGATGAACTAGAGGTCGACCCACACGAGGTAATAAGCTTAAGAATGAAATGGCCTTGCTACCTAAATTGGGTAATATCACCGAATGCTGAACAGAATGATCGACGATTATCTGAACCATGGTCATATCACCCGAAGAAAAGCACAAGTCCCCCTCAACTCAAGGAATTTCACGTGGGAAGATCGGTCGCTACTGGTCAGGTATGACTTCTCAGCCTCGTTGCTCTCATTTCGTGAGACCATACTGATTACATAATCAGGACTGATCCCATGAGGGGTAGTTTGTGACCATAGGATTTCGGTCTCACTCGCAAGTTCAATGATGAAGATGTAATTTATTTCCTTTACTAGTCTTTCACTTTGACAAGGTCTTGAATGTCCTTGAAAGAAGCTCTTTTTGTTTCTTTTGAAGTTGAAAAAAAAAACCTTTCTTACACTAAATCAAGCCCAGATTGAGCCCAAAAGTCAAATTTCCACAACGACATTGAAATTTCGATGTCGACAATGGGAAGCTCAATATCAGTGTTTCAACATGGACATTAACATCACCTTGTCACCAACAGCAAAGTGCAATTTTCTTCAGGTTTTAATGCTCCAATAGTTCCTCTAGGCCCCTTGTACCCTTAGTTAACCTAGGCTACACCTCCCTTACTGTTGGGTGGCTGAAGAGGAACCTTCTCTTGTTGATGGGACCTTAGGGAGAATAAAACGGGGAGGTGAAATGTAAAAGTTTTGGGTAACTAATGATGTTCCTTAGATTGAAGGGAGCTCCACTACAAAAGGAATGCGAAATTTCAGAAGAAAGGGAGCTGATTTTCATGTAAGTAAGGGCAAGAAAAGGAGCTCATTAGGTTTAGAGATAAAAAAAAACTTAAGTTCATAAGGTTCTTTAAGAGTGTTCATGCATTATTATCACTTGAGGGTAAAAAGAAAGTAAGATTTCTGGGGAAATCAAAGTAAATTCATAGGAAGGGTATGAACTTAGGTTTCTTGGGAATTTGTTTAAGTAACTTTGAGGTTTAGATACACCAAAACTTAGGCAAACTTGAGGTTTAGTGGTAATATTTAAGGTTTAAGTCTTCTTTCACTATCTTTACCAAACTCTAATCTAATAGATATTGGTAAGGAGTTACAAGAAACATGTTAGACTACATATTAAGTTTCTACACTTTAATCTTGGGGGGTTACCCTTACTTCATTTTTGAAATTTTCCAAACTTCACCACTATTCAAACTAAAGAAACAAGGAGGGCTTCCTGGAGGACTTTTTCAGATCTCGAAAAAGTGGATTCACTTCCTAGAGTTGCGTTTCATGTTTTCATACTTATTTATTAATGTTTTGATTGATTTTTAAGGCTTTACCGTTGTTGCACCATTGTTGGAAAAAACAACATCCACATAGTCATTGCAATGTCAGTGTGCACATTGCAGACACCGACATTGTAATGTAAACATGGATGTTGCCTTTTTTAGCAACTTAATGCTTGTTTAATATTAAAAAATGTCTGATTGGTCAAAAGTAACCTCTTAAACTTAACAAATTGAGTTCACGCGAACATGTAAAATTCAAATTAATTTTTTGAACACACTCCGAATAAATTAAATAGTCAAAGATGGTTCCCTCTTCATCATGGTAAAATTGTTACCATCCTTAATGATTTTGTTTTGAGGTGTTTTAAAAAAAGCACTTGTTTATGATATCAAACCTAGAACTATTTATGTATATTAGCGTATTTGTACATGATGAAGTGATTCTTGGAAACCCCTATGAAGGAAGTACAATGTTTCTGAATATTCAGCCCAACTATATTCACATGCAAAAATTTCATTAATAAAATGGGCAATACTTGTACATAAAATGAATCATTTTTATAAAATAAGAGCCGCGACCCTTTTCGGCACTTTTACCTTGACCGCATGGGTCCAACAAACATTAAAATTGAACATATTTGGTACATTGATACATAATTGCTTTGTGAAAATATTTTGTGCTAACCTTTGTAGATGCAGGTAGAATAGGTTGGATGTATGCTAGGATTTATTTTCCTTCGGGTATCGTATATTAATAAAAGCTAATGTATTTGTATAATAAGACATTTATGTTTTTATTTAGTTAGAACTCATGTATATTAGGTGATTTGTATCTCACATCCCAATATGTAAATAATCCCCCATAGACTAGGCGCGTTTACTTTCCTACATGTTTACTTTCCACACTTATTCATTGCTTTATACATATGCGTTAAAATACATATAATTCGAAAATGACTTTGATTAGAATATCGTGACGTTGGAATATGGTAGAAAACTACCTAAAATAACTTAAATAACGATGAAATAAGTAACTCATCCTGACTAGAATCATAAACTATAGTATCTTTTAGGCTTAAAGAATCTAGGATGTACCAAATTTCCAAGAAGAGCTTATCGGGGTGGCGACTCTATATAATGTAAGTTGGAGAATCATGTCTCGAGTATTCAAAAATTATTTTGCAATAATAACCACTTTTCGAAAACCCCCACGCCCCATCTCATGGGGCCAACACCTCACAATGACCATGCTGGTAGAACATTGTCCGCTCATAACTAATCTAGCTCCTCTTGCATTGTGAACATCCAATAGTCATCTCCTTCTACATCTTCAAACTTCTTAGGTTTAATCAATGAGATGAAAGTTGGATGGATCATCATTCTACTAAGATAACCTCGAGTCATGACTAGATTATGAACATCATCAACAATGCTCTTGATTGGGTGATTGCGATGAATTCTAATCTCTCTTAAAAGACTTGAATCTACAATAAGAGTCTTTGCATTGGTTTTTTAGGATGAGTTTGATCTTCTTTTTCATTGAAGTTGATTGAAAGATCTTCATCAACTTTAACTTAGTTTCTAGCTCTTGTGATAGGTTGGGAAGCATAGAGAGTGGCATGCTGAGTTGATTTTCTAGTTGAATTACTTCTTCTTCATTATCATTAGAGAGACATCTACCTGCATTGTTAGTTTCATCAAAATTTACATGCATAGACTACTCTAAAATACCGATTCTCTTGACATATATTTTATATACCTTGTTGTTAGTTGAGTAACCCTGAAAGATGCCTTAGCCTTCGAACCAAATTTATCTAGCGGCTCCTTGGTATTCAAAATGAAACACCTACAACCAAAGGATCTAAGATGACCAATCTTAGGCTTATACACTCACCAAAGCTCTAAATTGGGCGGATTCAAACCCGATTAAGGATATAACATGTTGTGTTAACAACTTCTACCCAAAAGTAATTTGGTAGATTGTTATCACTTAGCATAGATTGAGTAACCTAAACTATGGTTTTGTTCTTCCAATCTACAACTCTATTTTGTTAAGGCATATTAGGTGTAGAAAAGTTGTGATCAATACCATGCCCCGAGCAGAATTCTTCGAAATGAAAATTCTTAAATTCATGTCTAGGATCACTCTGGATTCTATAGATTTTAATTCCTAATCTATTCATCATAGGTTACCAAGTTTGATAAAAGACTCAAAGGTTTCATCTTTAATACTCAACAAGACTACCCATGTAAATCTCATTAAGTCATCCACAACCACCAAGGAAAATCTCTTTCCTCCCAGGCTCATAAGTTGAACAGGGCCAAAAAGGTTCAGGTCTAGGATCTCCAACAATCTATTAGTTACTATGTTGTTAATTGATCTAAATGACTTTCTAACCTACTTACCAAGTTGACAAACTAAGCAAAGCATATCTTTCTTGAAGCTGATATCGGATAAACACACAACTAATTGCTTTTTAGCTAATTTAGACTGAATTTTCATATTTATATGACCCAACCTTCTATGCCAAAGCCATGTACTATCCTCCTTAGATATGAGACAAATGTTAGAGGGGCCAGGGGATAAATCAATTATATACACATTATTAATTCTCTGAGTGAAGAGTATAGTAGAATCAGTCTTACAGTCAATAACTAAGTAACGTACTAATTCAAACGTAACCTTCCTGCCTTTATCACAAAGCTAAGCTACACTAAGCAAGTTGAACTTTAGTCTTTTAACTAGAGATACCTCTTCGATTGAAGGAGAAACACCATTTGTCATTTCCAACAATCTTGCCATTTTGGTTATCTCCAAAGTTAACACTTCCATTTCTTTTACGCACTAATAAGATGAACTAAGTTTCATCTCCTACCATATACTTCAAGCACCTGCTATCTAAATACAACATTCCAGTATCATCAACAAATCTCAAGCTCACCTGCAAAATAGTTACATCTTTTGAGGTACCCATGCTTTTGAGTTGGATCCTCCTTTGTTAGCAGTGTTTAAATTACTCCAGTCATACTCATCATTGTAACCATTTTCATGTTTTCAAGCTACACTCTCATGTCTAGCCTTCCCAAAAAAGCCATACACCACTTTTGGTTTAGGCTAGCTCACTTTCTTCTTTTGGAAGATATCTTCTCTTATCTAGAGTTGCGAGTTTGGTTACTTGGAGCTGAGTTGTTGGCTAGAGGGGGAACCTGTTCGTTCTTTAAAGTTGTTAAATCCAACTCATCTGATTACTTAGTGAGCTTGTTGTTAAACCCTTCATGATACTCACCTTTTCCTTGAAGAAAGTGGATATCAAGAGAAAAGGAAGCAATAGTATCTTCCAGATCCTCACTTCTCCTCACTAGCTCCTTGATGTTCTTTCCTAAATTATTGGTCACTTTCATAACATTAAAGATTACCCGAGAGAACTCTTTAATTAATAAAGGGATTTCAGGATGTACCTCAATTTTGGGGCTTTTCCATTTGTTTCTATCAGCAAGAGTCAATAGCGGATTTATTTCCATTTGAGGCTCATGTTGAGTTTTCACCTCTATCTCTGTCAATAGCCATCAAGCAGAGGTTGATGGAATCATTTGCTTCTTCATCAGATGATGAAGATTCTTCAACTTCACTCCATGTGGCACCAAGTGCCTCATTTTTCATCTCAAATTTCTTATTGAATCTGTCCTTTTTGGATTTAGGACTGGTTGACTGGATATGATCTTTTTCACCACAGCTAAAGCACTTGATGTCTTTGCTGTATTCTTTCTTTTATCCTTCCTTAGCTCCTCTTCTATACAGAGTTGGCTTCTTCTTACTGAAAAACTTCTTATTGTTGAATTTCCCATCTTTCTTCATGAAGCACTTGATTCTCCTTGTTGTTAGCACCATTTGCTCATCTGATCGGATGAGTTAGCTTTGAGAACAATTGCTCTGCTCTCCTTTTCCTTTCCCTTGCTTTTCTTGATGTCATCATCATAATTCCTCAAGGATATCTCCTGAGTCAGCAAGGTGCCTGTAAGCTTGTCATAGCTATAGGTCTTCAAATCATGAGCCTCCTCTATAGCCCTCTTCTTGAAATCCCACTCATTGGTGAGACTTCTTAGCTTTATCTTCACCATCTTTTCCTCGGTGAAGTTCTTTCCTAGCCTTTTGAGTTTATTAATGATGTTAATGAATCTAGTATTCATGGATTAAATACCCTCATTGGCGCTCATCTAGAAAAACTCGTACTCCTTGATCATTAAGTTTATCTTGGTCTCCTTCACTTTATCAGTCCCCTCGTAGGTGACTTCTAGCTTCCTCCAAATCTCCTATGCAATCTCGCACCCTCAAACCCTGTTAAACTATGAAACATATAGAGCACAATGTAAGTAGTTGATTACTTCCACATTCTCCTTGAGGAGATTTAGGTCAGCATCATTGTAATCCTCCTGGTCAATAGGAACATGTTCCCCATTTCTTAAGATAGTAGGAGTTTGGGGTCTTAACTCTATAGCTAGCCATGCTTGCATTCTTTGTAATTGAATAAAATTTTTCATGCTATTCCTCCAAAATGAATAATGTTAGTTGTTAAAGAGTGGAGGCCTGGTAACAGACATTCTTTCTTTAAAGAGTGTTGTTTATCCATGACCGGGTGTGTAGGAGGGATATTCATAAGCCATCGAATCTTTATACTTAACAGTTGTTAATTATTAAGTTGAGCAACTACTCTAATACCACTTGTTGGTCTGCATTAGCTTAAATAATCATACAGATGGGGATGAATGCATATTAACTTGTTCTTTTTAAGATTTAAAAATGGATTGCCAAGTTATTTTAATGTGTGCAGAGTGTACTTTACTGAGTGCAACTTATAGGCTAAAAATACAAACTACTCAGCTTAAACTGACTTAGTTTGTCTGCAAGCTATGCTGAGTAAAACTTACTCAGCTCAGGATGGGTTTTAAGTAATATAAACAAAAAGATATAATGTATGAGCACAAACACTATCAAAGATAAAAGATATGAATAAGGAAAGTAAACACCTCGATTTTATCCTGGTTCGGTCCATAGCCTATCTCCAATCCCTAGATACTGTCTTTGAGCTTTAATCCACTAGTGTATCTTTCCTTTAATTGGTCGAAGCAGCCTTTAACAGTGGGTAGAAGAAATTATATTAAGTACCTTTATTACTAACTACCTCTCAACTTAATTTGGGCACCCTTCTTAAACTAATTCACACATATATTTGAATAGAGAATGAATGAACAACGAATTTCAACTTATAAAATATTGAATCCTTTTCAAAAAAAATAGCTTAGTGAATTTCTAAGCTTATATGGTTTCTCTCTACAAACATGTTTGAATTGAGTTTTTGCTTTGGATTGCTTGAGTTGGAATTTCGAATGCTATGATTGCTTTAGCAGAAGTTCAGCATTTAAAAATTCAAGGTGATTTACCAAGTTGTAAACATCTACTCCGGGCTCAATTAATAGTTAGTTGTAGAAGACTGGAACTAGCCATTGTAAACTTCACGTCTTAACTTGCTCTTCAAAATCTCTTCTCTTCACAACTTTGAAATGTTCCCATTTGAAACAAATTTGTAGACATTTAGAGAAAACGATTTCGAACATTGAAGTACAAGATTAATCCGTTAATCTTTATCTCATCAATGACTCTTATATCTTCAAGAAATTTTACTGAGAGAGGCATGTGAGATGTAACATGGTGAATGGAGATTGAAAGCTTTTCTTGATGTTACAGGTTGGCGCGATGACACTAGAGCACTGTGAATGTCAAGAGATACCTTTTTTTCATTTGGATTCTAGCGAGGTAATCCCAACATTCTATATTGGCACCTTTTGCAGTGAGGACCACACAAATATCTCTTTTTCTTTCAACGCCAACACCTGAAAAGTTTCCATTGAGATTATCCTATCTTCACAAAATAAGTTAAATGAAAAAGTGTTATAAAAAGTCAGTGTCGCAAAAGTTACTCAGTTTTCACTTAAAAACTAAGTAAAAACTACTCAGCTTTCATTGAGTTAAATTGCATAAACAATGTAGAAAAAGCTACTTAAATTTTGCTACTCTAAGCCATAAATTAACTAAGTATATGAAAAACTTTTAAAATAAACTCAAGCTAACTTAATTAAGAGTCTACTTAGTACCTAATTAATTCAACTATCCTAAGTAATTTGTTATCTCCAAAACCTAAGTACTATGAAGTACTATTAACTTGGGTTCAACAGAAACCTACAAACAGGACTACACATTACACAAATTTAAATTGTGTCAATGCTAAAAAAATTTAATCAAATTTATATTGCTAGGAAGACTTGGTTCAATAATGGAATTGAATATATTGAAAACATAATAGATTAAAAATATAAATTATAAATTGGATAAGGATTTTCTATAATTGAAAAGAATTGTATTCATAAATGTTAGTCAATCTCAACCATTCATCCAATTTTAATGATTAAAATTTTATCTTAATTATCAATAGGATCCATAGTGGAATTATATCTCTACCATTAAAACAAAATGGATGGATAGGATTGATTGAAATTTATAAATTTACCAAAGATGAAATGTAGAGAATCATTTTCCATATGAATCGTTGAATTGAAGTAACATAAGCCACCATATTTAAAATTTGGTACGTTTACTTTTTTTACAGAAAAAGACATCAATAGCATTAATTAGAAGCAAAAATACAACTCTAGTCGAAGATGGGAAGTGTAAGAAACTATCCTCTACTTGTCGAAGAACCTACCACTCTAGTTAACAAATGTGCAGCGTGGTTCACAGACCTACCAACAAAACAAACTCGTATGGAAAAAAATGGCTAATCAAGCTCCTACAATCTTGAAGCACTAAGTTAATTGGGGAGTATTAAGATAGGTTTTTATTCAAAGCATTCACAACATTTAGTTCATCAAGTTCAAGTATTCTAATGGTTGTTCTTTAGCCAAATGAGAGCCTCGTGACAACTAATGGCTTCAGCTAGGAACAGATCATCACCACCATAAAGAAGCAGCAACCTTGAACCAAGAATTAAACCATTTGAATTCCTCAAAACACACCCATAACCAATGCGATCACCTTCCTCGAAAAGATTCGCACCCACGTTACACTTAAGCCAATTAATAGGTGGGCACTTCCAAAGAAAAATCAAATGGAGGACAGGTAGAAGCAAGCTTATGGTTTGGAGTTTTCCATTCTGACAAAAAACCAAAATCTTGTTGAAGTACCCGCAAGGAAATATGGAACTTGTTGGACCCAGTAGGGTGATTTAACAAGTTAGAGGGGTCAATGACTCTTTTTCAAGTTTATACTATCCTCGGAGGCTTTGTAGAATTTTTCTCCTGAAGCTACTTTTGATGAAACTTTATTTATCAAATTTCTTATATGATATCCTCGGATGCGGTCTCTTGAAGATTAATTAATTTACAATTTATAAATTTGAATGTAACAGATAATAATGAGAATAAGGAGATTACAAACGCCCGATTTTCATCTAGGTTCAACCTCTGCCTAATCTAGTCTACGATATCGATGTCTAAGATTTAATCCATTAGTGTAAAATGATGATTCACTTATTGGAGCACTATCCTTAATCTTCAAGAGGTGAGCTTTACCAATATAAAGGTACCATTCAATTATATCAGAGTTATTCTAAATACCAATAATACCACCCTTTTGTATCTAAGCTCCCTCACATTTAATACAAAGCAAGTGTTTACAAGTTTTGAATGAAAGGTTTTGAGCTTTTGAACTTTGTTTCATTAAGTCTCTTTTACAAAAGATTTGTAATTGAGATTTGCTTGAGGCTTGAAAGTAAAAGAGAGATTGTTTGATAGCTTGATTGCTGTTGAATTAGATAGCTATTCACAAAGTTCCTCTACTAGAACTTAGCTCCATTTTATAGGCTTCGCCAGTATCCGTTAATCTTGAACTATAGTAGATTTCTTCCCATTATCACTTGTAGATGAAGATGTTAGTTCTAAAGGAGATTAAGGACATGATTAGCGTGATGATCAGGGCTATTTGAATCCATTAAGATGAAGTTGGGGTGTTGATTAGCCTTTGATTCAAGTTTGTTACGGAGATGGTACCACGTGTACTGGTTGTCTACTATAGAGGAGAAAAAGCACCTTTGTCTCCTTGTTGTCAATATCAATAGGTCTATTTCAAGTGCAACAACTTTTGCCACCACAGAATTAAATGCAAAGACATGACAAAGGTTGATTCACGTGATACCTTGGGATTATTACTCAAATTAGTTTAAATAAATATCCCACATTTAATTTGTCTTTAAACAAAATCTACCTCAGTGGATACTTCCCTCTTAGATAATTCCTCTAGCTTTTGAGACTTGTATCTTCTTGTGCAGTCTTTATCTTCTGATGCATTGCTAGCTTCTGATGTAGTTTTTATCTCATGACGCAATTCTAGCCTCTGATATAGTCAATGCTTATATTACTAATTACTTCACTTCTGAGATACTCTTAGTCATTGAGGATAGTTCTTATAGTAAGTATTAAAACTTTGAGATCAACTTTCAACGGAACTGATTGTTCCAAACAAATTTATACCTTCTTGCCCATATCACCCACAACACACAAGCCACTCACTACCTGTTGTGAGAATCCAACTCCACCAAGCCATGATGGATGAAATAGCAATCAGCCAACCCTCACTTAAGACATCATCCCAAATTGGAAAAACAAACTACAACCAATTAGTGCATGGAAATCATCGTTCGAGGCATCACCATAAATGAAACAAAGAGTATCAACATCCACATGCCTTTGTCGAAGCCTACACAACGTGGGAAGAGAACAAGAAGCAAATTTCTATAGAAAGAATTGGACCCATGAAGGAACATTAATATCATAAATAGAAAGTCGATGTTGAGAGACAAAATTAGATGGTAAAGTGGACGAAGTGGATTGAAGTTGGATTGCATAATAACATGATTTCACAATAAATGGTGTCCCTCTAATGGTTCCAAGGTTGCTGCTTTTTTTGAATTAATTTTTGTTCTTGCTCATAGAAAAGTGAACGAAGCAAATCGATGTTCCAATGATGGCTATCTCCAACAATTAGCTTGCTAACTATGCCATCTTTAAAGCCATTAACACAAGCTGACTGAAATTTAGGTGATGAAGAAGAGGGCAGCCAATTCTCAGGCCAGATATTAACATCAGAGTCATTCCCAATCTGTCAAGATACACCAAGCTTCACAGTATTCGAGATAATGCTCCTCCAAACAAAATTGACATTAGATTTGATTGGAGCTTCAAAAACCAAGCAATGAGGTTAGTATTTGTTATTGAATAACTGACTTACTATTCAAATTTGAAAGAAAGCGCCAAACTTGTTTAGCAAGAAGAGCTTTTTAAAATCTGAAAGGTTACAAAAATTCAAACTTCCTTATCTTTAGCTTGACAAAATCGTGCCCGACACATCCAGTAAATTGAAATACCCCACCAGAAACTCAAAAAATATTCAAGGTATGTTTACTTGAGTTTTATATATTTTATTATTAACAAAGTCTCAGTTATTTTACCCCTTATCACTTTTGAATTAATAACCACATCATTCATTCGACGATGAGAATGTACAAAGTAAAATTTTTTTTATTAAAAACAATGTAGCCATATTATTTTCCTTTTATGATATATTAGTGTAATTACAACTAATTACTTATCCTTTATAGGTACATTGAATAATCTCAAAGTTAAAAATTAAAATTAAAATATTTAATTAAATGTTGTAATATATAATCATATATGTTTTATGGAATCAAATATTAAGTTTTTTGGTCAAATGCATATATCATACAATGTTTTAACTTTTCTCAAGTGTGCCCTTTTTAACTTTGAAAATGACTTTGTAACTACCTAAATTTTGAAAGAGTGTGCCTTTTAACTATCTCTGTTCTATGTGGAATCCGATGTGACATGTGTTGAATTTTATGGAGACTGGTTAACGACAATTAATTAATAAAAAAATTGAATAATTCTCACATCTCTCTTGCTCTTTCTTATTTTTTAAAAAAAGGGGAAAGGGTTTGTTAAAATATTAACTTTTAAGAAAGACAAATAAATATTGCAAAAATTACTATGAAAATATTTTCGGATATAATGGCTCGCATGATGTTGTTAATAACAAACAAACATTCTTATGAGTAATAAACTCGAAGTTCAAATCCAGTTCTAACTGTAATCACAAAAAAATGCAAAGCCTTCTTTCAAAATCCTTAGACATAAATCTATGGTGCAAACCACTAGTCTTTCTTTTTCTCCATTTCATCATATTTCAAATCTATCTCGGTTATTCCCAGCTCAAAGGAGACATCGCAAATATTTTCAGTTCCTCCCTTTGCATATTTCCTTTGTTTTCTGGAAAACCTCATGAATATTCCGTAAAAACTCATCAGAATGACATATTGCAAAGATTTTTGGCTCCTCCCTCTACATATTTCTTTGCGCATTCTGGAAAACTCATGAAATTTTCCGGTAAAACTCATAATTTTTCCAGGAAAACTCACGAGTTCTCCTAGAAAATTAATGAGGTTTTCAAGTTCGACTTGCAAATCGTAAACTACAACACTTAAAAGTCTCCTAATACATTTCACAAATGCACCCTAGTTTACAACTTCATTCTCAATGGAGGAGAATGAGCCACTTGAAATTTCTAGAGTTGAATGCATCATTAAATGAAGGAGCAACTGAAATTTCTGAAACTGAATCTATTACTTTTTTGCTCCCTTCTCAGATCTTTCAGCAATGTTAGTCCAATCATTTGCAACTAGAGAATTGATAGCTTGGAGAGCCAAATTTGATATCTGACAGAGGGGGAAGAGGCGTCGGGCAGTGGAGAGAATGCAATTTAAAATGGTTTTGAATTTGGAATTGATTAAGAGGATACTCAGAAGATGAAGATGAAGTAGGAGAGAAAACTAGGTTATATATTTATTTTTATTTTTCAAATTTTTGTTGTATATAATGACATGGTAAGGACATGGACAAGTTTTGTCCATGTCATCATGTTTTTATTACACACAATAGGTTGAGAGTGGTTCAATGATGTTGGAAAATCGTGTATTTTAAAATTCTATTCAATTAACTTTTAACAACTCTATTTTTTTCTTATAAAAGGCTTGTGGTTTTTCAATTGAATAGGAAATGTTTATCAATCTCTCTTGAAATTTATGGATATATACATTACATTCTGATTCCTATTATGGTTTCAAAAAGAAAGAGAGAAGTTGTTTAATCCTGGGAGGAATAATCAAATACCATCTAAGGACACTGTCTTAGACACAACTTAACTTGGTTCCTTTAATTATGTTTGTTGTTATGTGATTTTAGGGGTTATTTTGTATCCAACTCCAGCCTCTAAATTTTTGTTCTCCGAGAAAACCTCAAAGACTGTAGAACTCAAAGGCTGATGTTGAGTAGTCGAGAGTTTGTGAAACTCAGAGGCTGAGATCTTTAGAATCGGTATTTAGATGCTACTTCACATGTAGAATGCAAAGTTTGATTTCAAAGGCTTTCTCGAAGGATAAAAGGAATTGAGAATATGGAGTTAGATAAATAAAACTTCAAATCACTCAATAGAAAATATAATTAAAGGAACCAAGTTGACTCGTGTCTAAAACAGTCCTTAGAGGATATTTAATTATTCCTCCTGTGATTAAATAACTTCTCACTTTCGATTGGAAAGCGTGATCAGGAATCGAAATATAATGTATATATCTAAAAATTTCAAGAGAGATAGTAGAAAAGGTTTTTGTCAGTTGTATATGAAAAGAAAACCTGTCAATCCTTTCATAGATAAAGATAAGAGTTGTTGTAAAATAAAAAAATATGCTCCTTTCAAAACTGTAAGCGAATGGTGTTACAAATATTTAATCAAAATATAGTTGTTGGAGTATTAAACACAAATTAAAAGTCATTTTTATAAAAAAAAAAATTAAAACCAATAACGACTACTCATAATATTTTGTCCAAAGATATTTTTCTCAATAAAAAATATCACAATTCTTTTTTCAAAGTAACATAAAACTCATGTATTTCCAACAAATGGTACAAAGGGAGTTAAAAAGGCACACATTTTTAAAGTTCAGGTAGTTATGAGGTGGTTCTCAAAGTTCAAATACACACGGGTTATTTGGGCCAAGTTGGAACACCTTATAATGCATTAGCCCTAATTTTTTTCATTTTTCTCGAATATTTAGTAAGTACATGGTACAAAGTGTTTATTCAATTATGAACCCTTAATTAATGCATAAGTGTTGTTAAAAAAACCTTTAACTCAACACAATAATAAAGAAGAAAATAAGATGAAGGAGAATATAAGAATAGAAGTTTGTATTTCTAAATATGAATTGGTAAAAATACAATGAGAAAAACTACATCTATTTATAGTAAAATCTGAAGGGGAAATGATAATTACAAATATTGATTGTATAAATCTATTAAGACTTTAAGTTCATAGAATTAACTTGGACATCAAGTCATTTACTTGAAAAAGACTTCTAACACTCCCCCTTCAATGTTCATTACTATGAACAGGACACTACCCCATTAAAAATCTTATCACGGAAAAATCCTTTGGGATAAAAACCTTGATTGAAGGAAAAAGTGTGCAATGCTTACTCCCCTATTCACAAGAGTACGGAAGATCCTTGAGATGACGCATCACGATGTTATGAACCAAAATCTTGAATGTTGTTGAAAGTAAGGCTTTGGTGAACAAGTCTGCTAATTTGTTGCATGATTGGATTTGTTGAATACTTATTTTTTTTATTCTTTTCAAGGTTGTGAGCAGAGAAAAATTTTCTTGAGATATGTTTAATTCTATCTCCTTTAATGTAGCCTTCCTTCAGTTGAGAAATACAGTCAGGATTACTTTATATATAGTCATCAGATCTTCTTTAGCCTTTGATTTTCCACATGCATCTTGGATATGCTTTGTTAATGATCTTAACCATACACATTTATAACTAACCTCATGAATTGTAATTAATTCTACATGATTTGTGGAAGTAGTCTTGATTGTTTGCTTCGTTAAATGCCAAGATATAGCTATACTTCTATATGTGAACAAATAACTAGTATGGGATTGAGCTTTATATGGATCAGATAAATATCCCACTTTGCATATCCAACTAATTCAAGCTTGGATTATTATGAATAAAAAAACCCAAACCAATGGTTATTTAAAGATAGCTTATTACGTGTTTAACTCTATTCCAATATCTTTGAGTAGGTGCAACATTATATCTTGATAATAAATTAACGGGGAAAGCAATATCAAGTTTTGTATAATTAGCAAGATAATTTAACGCACCTATTGCACTAATATGGTATTCAGGATCAAGAATATCTTCATTATCTTCTCGAGGATAAAATTGGTCAATTTTACACATCAAGTATCGTACAAACATTGGAATGCTCAATGGATTTGCTTTGTCCATATTAAATCATATTAGGATCTTTTGAGTGTAATTTGATTGATGTACCTAAATTCCTTTATCTAGGTGTTTAGTTTATAAACCAAGATAAAAAAAATTTCTTTCCAAGATCTTTCATCTCAAAATCTCTTTTCAAAGAATCTATAGCTTTTAAAATCTCTTCAGGAGTTCTAATGATATTTAAACTATCAACATAAATTGAGATAATAGTGAATGTGGATCCTAATTTCTTTATGGAACCAGAAGGACAAATTTGATCATTTTGATAACCTTCTTTTAATAAATATTCACTAAGACCATTTATACCATATGCACCCACACTATTTTAGTACATATAATGAGCTTTGTAACTTTATCAAATAAAGCTCTTTTTTTCCATATTTTTCTAGAAATTTCAATCCTTTAGGGATTTTCATGTAAATGGCATTATCAAGCAAGTCATGTAGATAAGTTGTGACAACATTCATTAAATGCATTTGTAAATTTTGTTGCATTATCAAACTAATAAGATAATGAAAAGTTATTGCCTTTACTATGGGAGAATATGTCTTCTCGAAATCAATCCCTGATCCTTGGGAAAAACATTGTGCAACAAGTCTTGCCTTATATCTCACAACTTCATTTTTCTCATTTCTCTTTCTCACTAAAACCCATTTATATCCCACAAGTTTTATATCTTGTGGTGTTCGAACTACAGGTCCAAAAACTTTATGTTTATCAAAAAAATTCAATTCTGTTTGAATTGCATCTTACCATTTTGGCCAATCACTTTTATCCTTACATTCTTGAACAGATTGTGATTCATGATCCATATGTTCATTCTCAATATTTATTGCAACATTAAATGCAAAAATAGGATTGACAACCATTTTATCTTGATATCATCGTTTTTTATACTAGTATAATTTGTTTGAATTTGTTTTCAACCACTTCAAGTGTTAGCACTTCAGGTGCTTGTACTTCTTTACGAAGTTTATTTATATTAGTAATATTATCCTCAATGGAATAATCGATAATGTCGATAGTTTTCCTTTTTTAAGGATTTTGTTCATTTGAACCAGTTGGTCATCGACACTTCAGGCCACTATTATTAGTTTGTTCTTCAGGAATTTCAATACGTATTGGTGCATTTACTGCTAATATATGCAACTTTGTCATGCATTTTGGATCAACAAGTGCATTGGGCAATGTATTTGTTTAATTTTGAAGATGGATTATCTTTTGACCTTCTAGCTCAAAATCCTTTGATTTTGATATCCATATGAGAAAGAGATGGAGCATTTCATGTAATTTCCTTTTCTTTTCCAAAATTGAACTTCTCTTTTCTCCCCCTAATTTTGGAAAAGTATTTTCACAAAAATAACAATCTACAAACTGTGCAGTAAATGTATCTCCAGTTAATGGTTCAAGATATTTTATTATTGATGGAGATTCATAACCAACATATATTCCTACTCTCCTTTGTGGACCATTTTAGTCCTTTGAGGTGGAGCAATTGGCACATATACTGCAAAACCAAAAACTCTTAAATGAGAAATATTGGGCTCATGACCTAATGCTAATTATAGGGGAGAATAATCATGATAGCTTGTTGGTATTAAACATATGAGAGTCGTTGCATGCAATATTGCATATTACCATACTGATTTATGAAGATTTGTTCGCATAATTAATGGTCATGCATTTTGTTGCAGGCATTTAATAAATGATTTTGTCAGACCATTTCGAGTATGAACATGTATTACATTATGATCAACTTTTATCCCAGCTGACATACAAAAATCATTAAATGTTTGGGATGTAAAGTCTCCATCATTATCAACACAAATTGACTTAATTGTATAATCAGGATATTGTGCCCGTAATTGTGAGCGGACGACACGGAGCGGTGGGCCGAGAGCAAGCAAAGATGAGAGGCGCGGTCCACCGGGGTTTTTGAAAAAGAAGCACCGGGTCGGGGACCCGGTGAAAAAGGTTGAAAGAGAAAAAGGCAAAAAAACGTTTAAGTAATTAGAGTCCTGTAAGGCTTAACGTACGGGGGATGGCCCACCAAGATACAGAGATTCGGGTCCGGGATAAGTTGCTTATTTCTTAAGTGATCACATTATATTACATCTACAGAAAACTGTATTTTCTTAGTTATACATATTCGCACATAGGTCTTTTTTCGAGTTTACATGCCTAGTTCACGTATTGCGAAATAATAAATCATTCACAAAGCAGAAAAATAAACCATCCACAAAATAGTAAGAAAATGTGGAAAGTAAATGCGAAAAATAAAATTACAAGGCTTTAAAAATCGGACCCGCTAACCTATTAATTACATTTCTTGAAAAATGAAATTGCGATACCCGAAGGAAAATTAAAATCCTAAACACACATCTAATCCTAATCCACCGGCATCCACAAAGGTTAGCACATGGGATAGCACGTATGTTCGATTTTGAATTTAGCGAGGCTCGTGTGGCTTAAAAAAAATCAATCGCGATATTGTTTGTTATTTAAATAAAACAGTTCGTTTTATTAGCACATTGGTTGCTCATTTTAATTAATGAAAATGCTTGCATGGCAAAAGGTGAGGTCTGTTATCCGAGAATATATTTTTATTCCCTTCGTGGGGGTATTCTAATACAAAAATTAAAAAAAGAAAAAAAAGAAGAAGAAGAGAATTACAATATTTACAATAAAATAAAATAATTCCTAGGTTCACATGTAGAAAGAAATTAAAAAGAAAAAGAGGAGCATGAAATAAGCAGCTCTAGGAACTCAGAGGCTTTACCCTTTTGGCGTTAATCTAGTTCGGTGAGTCCGTTCGATCCCCGGGAGCGTTCCTCGTTCGTTTTTGTAGCTATTGTGGTTTAATGTGAAAACAATTGTTTGGTTGGAAAATAATGTGTTTATTTATCCAAAAGATAATCAGACTCGGGTTCTAAATTTATTTTAGGCCCGAGAATATCTGAGGAAATTTTAAGAAACAGATGAAAAGAAGTTTGATTTTAAAATGAAGAATTTGGGATCCAAAAGTGTTTTGAATCCAAGAAAAAAAAGTTAGAAGAAAAGAAAATATTTTTTTGTATTTTTTTATCTGAAGGGAATAATTTTTCTCTGAATTTTTCAGCCCCGTGTATTGAAAAAGACCCGACTATTTATAGAAAAAAGTCCCGAAAAATCCAAAATAGGAAGATGTCTGGCGAGGCCTCGCCAGCCTCTTGGCGAGGCGGCCTCGCCAGCCTTTTGGCGAGGAAACCTCGCTAAGAGGCATCGCGAACTCGCCATAAAGTCTGGCGAGTTCACCAGACTACCTAGCGAGGCTCGCCAAGGTCTGGCGAGCCTCGCCAGGGTCTGGAGAGGTTCGCCAGACCACTGGTGAGCCTCACCAGGGCATGGCGAGGTTTGCCAGGTCGCTGGCGAGCCTCGCCAGGCCCCTGGCGAGGTTGGCCAGTCCTCCGGCGAGCCGTTCCTCGCCAAGTATAGGCGAGGCAGACTCCGGATCTGGCTTCCAGTTACTTTTTTGAATTTTTATGTGTATTTTTATATTTTTTAGTCAATTTTCTGAATTAAAGTCCTTTTAAATTCAGTGACGAGGAAGACTCCCATATGAAGATCATCGGACGGTCAAAAATTGTGTGATTCGAGGATAAATATCCCGAAAAGCCGTCATCATTAAACTCGTGAGCTAGTACAAAATCCCGTGCTCATAGCTGCCCCTAGTGTGATAATTGTTGGTTGTATAACCAGTATTATCACACGAAAAGAGCGGAGGGATTGAGAATATACTTGACCGGTGCGGCTGGTGACTTCTTGTTCCCAATTAGTGATGATATAGGCCTTCCTTTCTGGCGTTGTGTCTTCATGGGGTTATCCGTTTCTTTCTTTGGAATCCCTTGGGTACTTAATGCCCCTTATGGGCGAGTCGACCATTTCTTTCTGCTGCGTCCCTTTAATGGTTAGCAACCATTTCATTTTTCGATTGACAAATGAGACTGTTTCAATCTTCAACCATTAAGATAACCATTTCCTTCTTCGGTTGTGTTTTGTATTTCCTTAATAGGATGTTGACTTGCTTCCTTAGGCTTGAGTGGGCCATCGTCTTGCTTGTAGGTTCCTCATGTGGAGGTGGAGGTTCTTGTTTATCGGGACAGTGTTGCCCCAGTTTAGCATCGTCTTTACCTGTAAATGACGTGATGCGAATGTATGTATGATTTTATGCATGAACAATTTTTATCATATGATGTATGTTTGTCTATTGTAGGTGTCGTGGGCTTCATTCAGTAAAGAGCCTTCTCTTGTGCTGGTGCATGGTTACCCCTATGAATTGTCTTGTTAGGGATTCCATAGACGACTCCCTCAAAGCGACGACCATGGGTTCGTTGAATCAGATTCAAGTTCATAGCTTGGATCTGATTTAAGGAAAGTCCAGATGAATCGTTGATCCCGCGTTGTGTCGATGATGATCTCTTGGAAGCCATTTGCCTGAAGTGTTGAAGGTATATGATGTCTCGTACCGTTCCGAGGAGGAGATGATGAATTTGATATTTATTTGGTTCTAAGTTTTGCATAGATCGCCATTGTGGGTTTTCAATCTATCGAACCTTGTCTTAATTTTTGCCTGGACCGCCCTTTCAGGTTTTCAATCCAGCAGACTCATTTTTCTTTATTATTTTTTTTATTTTTTATTTTTTTAATTTCTTTGGATGTTTTGGATGTTTACTTGCGACATTCTACCATTGGCATGCAAGCAATCAAAATAAACATATGCATAAAGATTCAGCAAAAATGACAATCCATTGATGAACATAACAGGGGTATAAATGATTCAAATGATTTAACTCCTGCCATCAATTAACCTATTCAGGTTTTCTAACTAATGTGGTTTTCTCGATGTCCTAAGTTTTGCTTGAGCCGCCCTTTTCGGGTTTTCAACTCAGCGGACTATTCTTTTTGTGTTTTGAAAAGAAGCCCTAATTTTTGCTCAACTAACCGAGTGTTAATTGACAGGCTAATTACAAATTTATTTTTTGTTTGTACTGCTTCTTAGAGATTTATTTCTTATGCGTGATAGCAATTGTGTAAAACTTGGTGGATTTGGTATATCAATCACCGTTCATGTCCATGACTTCAGTTGTTATCTAGTTCAGCATTTCTGGTCGATTGGTTGGTGCTCACGCCGCTTTGCTGGCTTGAGGTGTATGTAATGATGAGTCTTGATGATTGGCATTTCCTTTGATGGTGCGATGATTGCCCCACAAATAATAGCGAGCCGTGTGAAGGAACTATTGACGTGTTCAACAATCTAACTCCTTTTTTGTGACATTATGCCACTTGTTTGATCTCATGAATGGTGGTGGTGGAGTTGTTGACGTGTTCAACGATCTGACTCCTTCTTTATGATGTTGCGCTGGTTGTTTAGTCTTGTGAATGGTTGTGATGGAGTTGTTGACATGTTCAACGATTCGTCTCCTTCCTTGTGATGTTGCGCTGGTTTTTTTTATCTTGTGAGTGGTTGTTTCATGCTTGGAGATCCTCCCATTAATCTTTCATCATTATATGATGAGGCTTGATCTTTGCATGCTTCATCCTCTTCATTGAGTCAGTGGATGTTTCATGCTTGGAGATCTTTCCATGATCTTTCGTCATTGTATGATGAGGCAATTACTATCACACATTGTCTAAGTACATGTATTTATCTCTCACTTTCTCTCAAGAGTCAAATCATTTGAATTTATTGTGGGGAATCCATTTATACCCAAATTAATTTCATGAAATGATGTGTCACATATGCTAAAAACATTATGAATATGTTTATGAAAATGCGTGATGTCATTGATAGAATATTGAGTAAGTAAACAAAGTTCAATTTATTCAACAAATAATTCAAAAGCCCCGTGGGCAAAGTAGTTGAAAGCTAAATTATTACATAATCATCTATCACGAGTTAGTGCCTCCCATAGGTGTCCATGAATTTGAAGTGCTCCATCCGCTCTGCCTTCTCAAACACTTCTTGATAGCTAGAGAAGCTATTAGATCTGAATTTGTTCCTATTTGGTGGCAGTGCACCATCCAGCAGCTTTGTTATCATCTCCGGTAGGGTTAAACGAGTCTGCAGCCTAACTTGTGTAGCCATTCAACATGTATAGTAAGATTGGAAGTTCTCACCCTGCCTTTGCCTTTTGGCCTCCAAATGTTGCATTGTGGTTTCCATCTGAGAGTTGAAACCATAATGCTCCAGCATAGCTTGAGCGAGGCTATTCCAATTGGTAGCTATGTCCAACGAAAGGTGGCTGTACCATTCGTTGACCGGGTGGCCTAAGGTGACGACGAAGAGCTTAGCCATCATTTAATTGCTGACCCTCAATGCTCTCATCACTATCTGATAATGCTTCAAGTGAGCGTGCGGGTCTCTAGATCCTACGTATTTCTCAAACTGTGACATTACGAAGTTTGGGGGTAAGCTGTCTTCATCCTCGATTATCGGTTGTGCAGGGTATGTGCTCCTTAGGTGACCACCGTGAATGGCCAAGAACTATTGCCATAGTTCTGCCATTCCAGGTTGTTGGAGGATGGCGTCCCCTGCGCTTGGATAAGGGCCATATTGCCCCTGGGGATATGCCACAAAGTGGGGCAGTTGAGGTGCCTGGAATTGTGAGGCGACAGACGTACTCTAGTTGGGAATAGGTTATTGGGAATTCCTTGGTAGAAAGGCCCTGGTGTGAATGCGGGCTGGACAGTTTATCCAGGGAAGAATTGACTTTGGTTCAGCTGACTTTGTCCTGCCCTAAACTGATAAAAGGTAGTTGGGGGCACCATGTGTGAGGTGGGAGGCCCCCCTATCAGATTAACATTGTTAAGGGTGACCTTTGGGCTAGACACTACATGATGAGTCCTCCTGAGGTGTTGGCGAATGAGCGTAGCTAGCTGTTTGCTATTGGCAAAGGCGTTTATGGCAGCTGCAATCTCGGCGCTCACCGATGACTGCTGAGAACTTTATCCCAAAAGGACGGAGTGATCCTATCCTCTCTTGCACCTTCTCCTTATGGACTGGTCATAATAGTGCATTGAGCTGAATCTGAATCTGAACCCGAGTCCTCACTTGAGTTAGTGTACGAAACCCCCTCCAAATTGGTCATAATTGGGGAAACACGGACCAAGCGACGACCAGGCCTCTTCCAAGCCCCCCTTTTATACATGCGCAGAATATTAGACCGTGCATGTAAGACTCATGTTGTGGGCAATGCATGAGATTTTTAATGTTATAACTGCATTCACAAGGGGTTAGCATGCCATGATGTGAAATAACATATATGTCAATCCATTTGAAATAAACAAGTTAGTCGTTAGGTAAAAATGAAAACCTGTGGAAATGAAAATCCAACAACGGGGGTTGGATTTGAGATTTATACAATGAGTGATGTAAGTGAGGTGACTAAGTTACCATTGTTGTAATAGGTCCATGGTTTGAGGTTTTGTACTATGACTAGGTCTCATGGGATGAGGAGGTTAAATTGTGACGTACCCTAATGAAATGAAGACAACTACCGTATGTGGCTATCTAAAGAATGATTTGGTTATTTTGCCCGATTAGGGCAGGGTTTTGGATACCTGTATGGTTATCACTATTTGAGGGTATGTGGTGATACGTGAATTATTACCTCGTGTGGGTGAATGATTCGGGTATGAGGCGTATACCCTTGAAGATTTGGTAAGGTAAGGCTTTTGAAGTAAGTTCGCCTCGTGTGGGCTTAGGTTAGGACATCAAATGTAGGAAAAAAGATTTTGGGTAGGTATTTGCCTTGTTTAGGCTTTTGATGTGTATAATTACCCCGGAAGGGCTGTGAGTTGGATGTTGAGTGGACATCTTATGGGTATTGTGGTGGAAAGGTTATTGCCCCTTGAGGCTAAGTGTCGGACGTCAAGTGGACATCACGTAGTAAAAGGATGGTATGTTTTCCATGTGCAGGCTAATAGCGGGATATCAAGCGGACATCTTGCTGAAAAGGGGTAAGTGATGTTCCTAAGTGGTTTTGTCCTAGGGTGACATGATTTATAGTGTTAACTGTGCCTAAGTGTATGTGGTATCATAATGATAACGTGATATGTACATTTAATATCATGAGTGTGTGCATTCGAGTGTCTGCACAAAAATTCATGGTTAGTATGATATTTGTACAATGACAAATTGAAAGTAGTATACAAGTAGCACATAGCATGCAACATCGTATCTTCCATCCATACAACTCCAGCATGTAGGGTTTTTGGCTAATCTCTATCCTAAGTTCAGTTCATCTTAGGATCATGAAGATACTAAAGAGCACACCTGCAAGAAAAAAATATAATGCATGATCGCATTTGTTGGGTAACAGCCTGGGGAAAATGCCTATGGGTTATTTACATGAGGTTTGTAAATGGGTTGCTGATGTAGAAGGTTCTTGTTGCGCTAAAATACACTCCAAGCCTCTAACGAGGGAGGTACATGCGATATGGCAACAAGTGCCCCACCCGCTCAAGTACTATCTTTTCTCAGGGAGGCAGATTAGTACAAGAGAAAGCTTCGTGGTAATAGGGGTACCTTAGACTTATGGACTAATCCCTTCTACTGCAATGCGTTATTATGAATATGTCATAATTAAGAGAAAATAGAATAATGTGATTAATAATTTTTGGCACTTATCCAAAATCTAAAACCTTTAAAAAAAACAAGTTTTAGAAAAATCCCCAACAGAGTCGCCACTGTGAGCGGACGACACAGAGCGGTGGGCCGAGAGCGCATGAAGATGAGAGGCGCGGTTCACTAAGGTTTTTGAAAAAGAAGCACCAGGTCGGGGACCCGGTGAAAAAGGTTGAAAGAGAAAAAGGCGAAAAACGTTTAAGATCGGTTCGAACCCGAATCCACCATCTCTTAGTGTGGAGTCGCCACCTGAATTAGCTCTTTCCAAGAATAATAGTCCTGTGAGGCTTAACGTCCGGGGGACGGCCCACCAAGACACAGAGATTCGGGTCCTGGATAAGTTGCTTATTTCTTAAGTGATCACATTATATTACATCTACAGAAAACCATATTTTCTTAGTTATGCATATTCGCACTTAGGTCTTTTTTCGAGTTTACATGCATGGTTCATGTATTGCGAAATAATAAATCATTCACAAAGCAGAAAAATAAACCATCCACAAAACAGTAAGAAAATGTGGAAAGTAAATGCGGAAAATAAAATTACAAGGCTTTAAAAATCGGGGGATGCAACCGCCCACTATCCTATTAATTACATTTCCCGAAAAATGAAATTGCGATACCCGAAGGAAAATTAAAATCCTAAACATACATCTAATCCTAATCTACCTACATCCACAAAGGTTAGCATAGGGGATAGCACGTATGTTCGATTTTGAATTTAGCGAGGCTCGTGTGGCCTAAAAAAAATCAATCGCGATATTGTTTGTTATTTAAATAAAACCATTCATTTTATTAGCACATTGGTTGCTCATTTTAATTAATGAAATTGCTTGCATGGAAAAAGGTGAGGTCTGTTATTTGGGAATATATTTTTATTCCCTTCGTGGGGGTATTCTAATACAAAAATTAAAAAAAGAAATAACAGAAGAAGAAGAGAAATACAATATTTACAATAAAATAAAATAATTTCTAGGTTCACATGTAGAAAGAAATTAAAAAGAAAAAGAGAAGCACGAAATAAGCAGCTCTAGGAACTCAGAGGCTTTACCCTTTTGGCGTGAATCCAGTTCGGTGAGTCCGTTCGATCCCCGGGAGCGTTCCTCGTTCGTTTTTGTAGTTATTGTGGTTTAATGTGAAAATAATTGTTTGGTTGGAAAATAATGTGTTTATTTATCCAAAAGATAATCAGACTCGGGTTATTAATTTATTTTAGGCCCGAGAATATCTGAGGAAATTTTAAGAAATAGATGAAGAGAAGTTTGATTTTAAAATGAAGAAATTTGGGATCCAAAAGTGTTTTGGATCCAAGAAAAAAAAGTTAGAAGAAAAGAAAATATTTTTTTGTATTTTTTTATCTAAAGGGAATAATTTTTCTTTGAATTTTTCGACCCCGTGTACTGAAAAAGACCCGACTATTTATAGAAAAAAGTCCCGAAAAATCTAAAATAGGAAGATGTCTGGCAAAGCCTCACTAGAAGGCCTGGCGAGGCCTCGCCAGCCTTTTAGCTAGGAAACCTCGCCAGGAGGCTTGGCGAGCCTCGCCAGGGCATGGCGAGGTTCGCCAGGTCACTGGCGAGGTTCGCCAAGCCCCTGACGAGGTTGGCCAGTCCTCCGGCGAGCCATGCCTCGCCAAGTATAGGCGAGGCAGACTCCGGATCCGGCTTCCAGTTACGTTTTCGAATTTTTATGTGTATTTTTATAATTTTTAGTTAATTTTCTGAATTAAAATCCTTTTAAATTCAATGACGAGGAAGACTCCCATATGAAGATCATCGTATGATCGAAAATCGTGTGATTCAAGGATAAATATCCCGAAAAGCCGTCATAATTGAACGCGCGAGCTGGTACAAAATCCCGTGCTCACAGTAATCAAATTATTTGAGCAAGTAATCAAGCAAAAGCAAGATTTTATGATGATAATTAACATATATGTGACCATCTAGTTGAAGCATCAATCAAAACCATAAAAAATCTAAATGGTCTACATGGTGGATGAATCGGCCCACATATATCACATTGCATGTGTTCTTTAAATGCTGGAGATGTAGTTCCAACCTTACTTCTAGAAAGTTTTTTTTTATCAATTTTCCTTGCAAACAGGCAACACAAAAAAATTCATTAAGTTGAAGAAATTATGGTTCTTCAATGAATTTTCATGTGCATTTTCTATTATTTTCTCATCATCATCGAACTAGAATGACTTGGTCAATTGTGCTAAATTTTATATGTTTGTGAAACTATATAATTAAGTTGACATCAATCACATCTATAAATGTGTAGTACAAACCGGATAAGAGAATATAAAATTTTTCAAATAAACATTTCTTTCCAGAAATTATATTTGTAACATAAAGATATTCTTTAATATCTTCTCTCGCATATCCATTATTGTGAATATCCTTGAAACTCAACTAATTTTTTTGAGGATTTGGGGAAAATAATGCATTACTTATTGTAATTTTTATTCTCCTTGGCAAAGTAATATAAGCTGATCTTCCAGAGCCTTTAATTATATTTGTATTACCAGATATGGTGGTAACTGCTGATTCACACATACTCAAAGTAGAAAAATTTCTCTTTAAAAATTGTGTAGGTGGCAGCACTATCCACAATGCATGAATTTTGTTCATAATCTTTGATGTCAATGGATACTGGAAAAGAACTTATGTTTCTGCATAAAAGCAAAATAAAGACATATTATTATAAATTCAAAAAGAAACAAAGCTAGCTACCATTAAACTGCTAAGGAAAAAAACATATTTCAAGAAATAAAAGCTAAAAGATAAAATTACTCATCATTTGTGGTCTCCTTTCCATTAGCGTTGGGTGGAAATATATCAGTCCAATTGAGAAATGTCAATAGGTCCATTATAGTTAAATATGCAATATGTTTCTGTTGGACCCGGTAGGGTGATTAAACAAGTCAGAGGGGGTGAATGACTCTTGTCGAGTTAAACACTTTTCCTTAGAGGCTTCAGCGGCATTTGCCTTTAGAGTATCTTCTGGTGAATAAACTTGGTTAATCAAGTTTCCTCAGAAGCTATCCTCTGACGCAATCTCTTTTAGATTTTCTTATAGTTTATAAATATGAATTCAATTAAGTAAAGATCAGAGTAACAGAGTTGCGAACATAGAAATTTTTATACCAGTTCAGCCCAATCTAGTCTTTCAAATTGCTTTCGAAGATTTAATCCACTAGTGGTTCTCCTTTAAGGTGGAGAATAAACCGCTACAAGGTTGTCTGAGTGATTGAAGTATCATCCAACAATCTACAACTTATGAGTTATACTGATAAAAGAGTATCTTCCAATTGTATCTAGGCTCTAAGTTAAATCAACTACTAGAAGTACCCTCCAACTAGGATCTATGCTCCCCTACACTTACTTACAACCAAGCAAGTGTTTTTACAATATTGAGTATAAAATGGATGTTTTATCTTCTGAACTTTATTTTAGTTTTAGCTCTACTACATTGAGTTTTGAATTGAAAGATTGTTTAGGCTTGAAGATGAAGTTTGAGAGTTGTAAGATAGCTTGAATGCTCTTTGATTAATAAACTTCACCAAGTGCCTCTGTTGGAACTTCACTCTTTAAATTAGGCTCCCAAGGTATCCGTTAATCTTGAACTTTTGCAGATTTATTTCGGTTGACACTTAGGATTGGAGCTGTTAGACTTAAAGGAGAATTAAGATAGGCTAAGCGCACTGTTCATGGCTTTTTAAATCCTTTTAAACAAAGTTTCAATGTTAAGATCATCCTTTGATTCAAGTTTGTTATAGAGAAGGTCCCACTAGTACTTGTTGTCTGCTGTAACGGAGAAAAAGCAACTTTGTCTCCTTAATGTCAGCATCAACATGTACTTTTCAGGTGAAACAACTTTGGGTGCCAAAAAAAATTAAATGGAAAAATAAATAACCTACATTTAGTTTGTCCTTAATTAAATACTATTCAGACAATATTTCAAGCTCTTCCATTTCTGAGACTTGGAGCTTCTGATGCTAAGTTAAGCCTATAATCTAGTCTTTATCTTCCAATGTAGTCTTTATCTTCTGATGCTAAGTTAGCCTTTGATCAAGTCTTTATCTTCTGATGCAATCTTTATCTTCTAATGCTAAGTTCAAGACTTATGTTGCTTATGAGATTTATTTACTTGATGCAATCTAGAATTAAGGATTAAAACTCCTTCTAAGATCATCCTTCAACATTCAGAGCCTTTCTTCATATTTTCTTGATATAATTACACTAGATGTTTTGTGGTGCGACAAATTCATGCCCAATGGACTATCACATCACAGGTAGTATTCACTTTCCTTGTTCTGGAAAATTTTCTTATCATCAAAATTTTCCACTTCTAGTGGTTGTTATTGTTTTTTCACTTCAGGTGGAAATTGTTACCCCATCCATTTCCACAACCGCAACCACGACCTTTCCCGAGATTATTAAAATTATCATTATATGACGTTGCATTCAATTCAGGGAATGCACTACATCCAGTGGGACGTGATTCATGGTTTTCAGTTAGGGAATTCGCGTGCACTACATCCACTGGGACGTGATTTACAGTTTTTCAATAAAAGCTGATTATTTTGCTATGCTACAAGAATGATAGAAATTAAAACACTATATTTTTTGTAGACATTTTCTCTACACTACTATTGTAAGACCATGTTATCTGATTGAAAAGTAGAAAAAGTTTTCTCTAACATGTCTTTATTAGTGATATATTTTCACACAATTTGAGTGTGGATGTTATTCTAAAAACAACATAATCATACTCGCTTACAATTTTATGTTGTAAGCGTAAAGTCATCTAGTCATAATGAACTTTTAGTAACAAGATCGTCTTCAGGTGGTCAAATCTGTCTTTAAAGTCTTTCTAAAGATCTGCAGGATCTTTGATTTTCACATATTCTCACTTCACGCCTTCTCAAGATGACGGAGAAGAAAAATTGCATGGTTGCATCATTCTGTGCTTTTATAGTATTTCCAATACCCATTGAATCCAAATGGATTTCAGCATCAAAACCCATGAAACGTAGTTCTTTCTAGTAATATCAAGAGCCACAAATTCAATGTTTGCAACTTTCAACATGTTAAAAAAATCAAAATAATTTAATCTTACCAAGATGCCTACACAAGCAAAATAGTTAGAGAAATTTGATTGATGATCGCAATAGTCAAATCAAAGAGACAGATGTTAAAAATCTTCTATAAAAGTTTCACGAAGATCTGACTGTTAGAACTCCGGAAAATTTGAAATTCGTCAAGATGTGCAAATTGAAAAAAAGTCAAAAAAAATAAAAATTCTCTTGTGTTTTGAAATAGAACAACCTCGTGCTGATAACGTGTTGTAAAATAACCTTTAGCTCAACATAGAAATAAAGAAGAAAATAAGTTGAAGAGAGTATGAGAATAGAACTTTGTAATTCTGAATATGAATTAGTAAAAATACAATGAAAATTTCTACATTTATTTATAGTAAAATCTAATGGGAAATAAATTTTAAATATTAATCATATAAATCTAATAAAACTTTAAATTCATGGAATAGATTTTGACATCAAGTTCTTTACTTGGATAACAATAATTGTCATAATTATAATATAGATAAATAGTTATAAGCATTTTTAAAAAACATTTTTTAGGTATAAGGTCGTTTTAAATTGGATGAAATAAAGTTGAATATACAACAAATTAAATAAGTATCAGCTAACACTAAAGTTTTTATCATTCCATAATAAGAAAAGCCATTAATAATCAGTTTTTTTAGTAACTTTAGTTTTTTTTATAATTGCTTTTGAAAGGTTTCTTTTATTATAGGAAAATAACCGTAGAATTAATTACAACTTGTTAAAATCATTTTGCAATAAAGTCCTTAAATTCAATCATAATTCTTGTTGCGGCCATACACGTCGCAGATTACAGGGTGTGTGTCCGCCAGTCTTATTCCCTCGTCACCTTCTTTGTTGTTAACTTGTTTTCTGCTCTCCAAATCGCAGATTCTTCATTTTCCGCATTTGAAATCACGGCCATATTTTTCTGGGCCTCAGATTCTCTCATCAATCGGCTATTTTCTTGTTTTCTTCTTCGAGCAAATGTTGGTCGAATATTGTTAACTGAAAGAGGATTTTGGGTCCCAGATATCAGGTTGGGTTTTTGCTCATTGCGTTGTTTTCGCCCTCTACTTGTCAAGGTCTGACTTCTCTTTTCCCAATTTGATCTGCTTCGCTGAAGATTTTGCTATATTTGGTTTTGGTATTTTAGACTTTTAGCCTGTTCTAGGTTATTATCTCATTTATGAAGGTTACCACATTTAGGTCACTCCCTTTGATAGCAGTGTTTAATTTTGAAGAATGAGTTGGATATTTCTACAAGTAAGGAGACACGGTAACTTGGATTTATAGGGTTATTTAGTTTTCTCTGGGTTGAAAACAATGAAGAGGTTAAAAAACGAAGCTCCTATTTGTAGGAGATGTAGACTGTCACATCTGTGGCTGTGTATAGGAGCATTGTACTTGCTGTTTTTAGCATTTAAGTTTCCGCACTTCTTAGAGATCGCATCCATGTTGAGTGGCGATGATAGTTATATCGGACTTGATGGCGCTACAAAAGAAGACATGGAAGATTCTGATTTCAGCAAACCTTTTTTCGGCTCTGTTTATAAGGACACATTTCACCGGAAATTAGAAGACAATCCAAACAAAAGTGCTCCAAGGATGCCATTGAAGGAACCTCTAGAAGAAGCAAAAGGGTTGTCCAAAACTATCAAGCCTCTTCAGAACCCATACGGCCGAATAACAGGAGAGATGATGAGACGAAGGAATCGAACTACGGGATTGTCAATACTCGAGAAAATGGCAGACGAGGCTTGGACTTTGGGGCTAAAGGCATGGGATGAAGTAGAGAAGTATAATGGGAAGGAAAACACATCTATATACGACTCAAAGCAGGATTCATGCCCTTCTTGGGTATCAATTAGCGGGGAGGAATTGGCTGGGGGAGATAAAATGTTGTTTCTTCCATGTGGCTTAGCAGCGGGATCTTCGATAACTGTGGTAGGGACACCTCATCAAGCTCATAAAGAGTATGTGCCCCAGTTGGCTAGGTCCGGGGTTAGTGATGGTATGGTTATGGTTTCGCAGTTCATGGTTGAGCTGCAAGGGCTAAAGGTTGTTGATGGGGAGGATCCACCGAAGATTTTTCACTTAAATCCTCGGATAAGAGGAGATTGGAGTAAACATCCAGTAATTGAACATAATACCTGTTATAGAATGCAATGGGGCTCAGCTCAGAGGTGTGATGGTTTGCCATCTAAGAAAGATGAAGACATGCTGGGTAAGAATAATGTTTGTTTTTGGATAACCTCATTTATTGTGTTTGTTTTTTTTCCTTCTGCATGTTCTGCGTAATTTTTCGAGATTCGCAGCACAAAGCTGAGATGAAAAAGAATGTGAGAGGATAAAAATTTATTTCGTGCTAAAGAATAAAGAATTTTGTTCTTGGGATTTTAGTAGTATATCCCTGATAACATTGAATTATATGTTCGGATTCGAGGAGATAGGAGATTGTCTATTTTTGTATAATATTTTTTCTATAAAAGGTTAATTTCTTTAGTCTTGGAGAAAATTTATGCTGACCTCGCTTGGCTTGGCCTTTTGGGTATTCAAGAGAGAAACACTCTCTATAAGCTATTATCTAACAGAACTGATTTACAAATAACATGAGGAATACTTGTAGGCCAAGGTTCTCCAAATTTGGGTTGGTTAGTTTTTAGTTTTTGCAGATCTGATTTGTACAGAAGCATTTCAATCATTAAAATTCCCATTCTTTTTACTAATAATAATTTTCTGTAGCTGTATCTCTTGCTCTGTTCCCTTATTTTGGCTAACTAGATAAGCTTTCCTTTAACTGCTTAGTAAAAAAATCATCTGTGTATTATTTTTCGCTTTCAACCCATGTCATACCTTATCTTACATCATGTTTCTAATACATATATTTGGCAGTGGATGGATTTCCGAGATGTGAGAAATGGATGCGAGATGACATTGTAGATTCAAAAGAGTCGAGGACAACTTCATGGTTCAAGAGATTTATAGGCCGTAAGCAGAAGCCTGAGGTGACCTGGCCATTCCCTTTTGTGGAGGGAAGATTATTTATACTGACTGTGCAAGCTGGCGTTGATGGTTACCATATTAATGTCGGAGGTCGCCACATAACCTCGTTTCCTTATCGTCCAGTACGTTAAATTGATGTTTATTATTGTTTCTTTCATTACAATTCTGTTTGATTTCATCTAATCATGGAAAAATACAACTTATAGATCTAGACGGACAGCACAATTGGCCATTTGATGCTTTCGAATTTGGATTTTTCACTTTATCTTTGGAAAGATTCATTAGATCCTTTTTACATTTTTCATAAACTACTACGTTTTTCAGCTCATCTGGTTTTATGGTTACTTTCAGGGTATTATTTTTCTTTATTACCTCTGGCTGCCAGAAGAACTATCTTTTCTTTTCCTTTTTAATTGTTATTGGCCAAGTTTGGAAATGGTTTATGATAAAAAACTTTCTGTACCTTCAGGGATTTACCCTTCAAGATGCAACAGGATTAGCGATCAAAGGAGATATCGAAGTGCATTCAGTTTTTGCGACCTCTCTTCCTAGCTCTCATCCAAGTTTTTCTCCTCGGAAAGTATTGGAAATGTCGGCCAAGTGGAAAGCTCATCCTTTACCGAAGAGTCCTATTAAACTTTTTACTGGAATTCTGTCTGCCACTAACCACTTCGCAGAACGTATGGCAATCAGAAAAACTTGGATGCAATCACTGCCGATCAAGACTTCAAATGTAGTTGTTCGTTTCTTTGTCGCACTGGTAAGATGTTTATGTTTTTTGTAAGCCCTCTAAGAATCATTGAAATGATAATTATTAGATCTTAATTGTCTCCTAGGATCTGTAATGGCTTCCAATGAATTATATTCTACTTTGATATCACTGATCAATTCACCAACATGAGTGTTGAATAGATTGATCTTAATTATTACTTTTCATGTTGTGTAAGTCATCTTTGGCATGTCATTATTTGTCAGTATTAGGTTTCTGAATTTGTAAACCATGCACGCTTAGTTGTTATGTTGGAATGAATCTGTAAATACAAATAGTCACAAAACCAAGTTGTATTGTAGTAAGTAGTTTTATTGTTGCTGTGGTTATTTTGGTGTACATTTTCTTTAGTTTATATGTTTGAAAACACATTATTTCATGTAAACAGTCATGTTTCCTTCAATCATGTTCTTGTTTCAACATCCTAGATAGCTGAAGTTATGTTTTTCACTTTTTCTAATTCCTACTAGTCTATTTTATGGCCGCATTCTTCTATGCTACCATTTTAGTTTTGTTCAAATGCAATGGGTCAAACATACATTATAATTGCAGAGCTCTAGGAAGGAAGTGAATGCAGTGCTGAAGAAAGAGGCTGCATACTTTGGTGATATTGTTATATTGCCATTCATTGATCACTATGAACTTGTGGTTCTTAAGACCATAGCTATCTGCAAGTTTGGTGTAAGTACACCCAATATATCAATATTCTTCACTGAATCAATCTGATAGATTGTTTAGAATATGGTTTCTGTGTAAATAAGTGTTCTCAATTGGCAAATATCCCATAAACAGGTTCAGAATCTTTCAGCTGCATATATCATGAAATGTGATGATGACACGTTTGTTAGAGTGGACACTGTTCTGAAAGAAATCGATGGCATCTCTTCCAAAAAGTCTCTTTATATGGGCAATCTCAATCTCTTACATCGTCCTCTGAGAACTGGAAAATGGGCAGTCACTTTTGAGGTATTTCAATACTTGTTAGAATTTTTTCGATAATACATGATGAGTTTTTGTTAGTTTAATTTCATCAACTACATCTTGTAGTTACCATAACATTGTATGTTGTTAAGTTTAATTGTTTATCTCGTTTTTTCTTGTCCTCAAATAGGTGTTAGAAGAATCCTTTTTCTATAAGAAATCAAAAGTTAATGACTTGTTACTTGAGTTAATTAAAAATTCAATCAATAGATAGATTGCAATTCGCACATATGTAAGAGACAATATGTAAAATCTCCATTTGGGCTTTACCTATGAACATAAGTTGTGGATAGTTCTTTGTTTGAGAACCCCTTAAGACGGTTTAGTTCAAATCCTAGCAACTCCACTTATTAATGGAATTCCAACTCCTGTTATATTGTAAAAGCCTCAAACTCAAGGGGCATTTTGTTATAACACATAGAAAAAATGTCAAAATCAATAGTAGATGACCGACTAAGATTATACTAATGTTGATGGTGGAAGTTTATATTACAAGATGAAAATTGGCTACCTTTTTCTTAAGGTTAGGCCAAGTATTTGAGGGTAGAAAAAGATAAAAGGTCTCAAAAATTGTGTAGTACTGAAGGTATATATGATATATGTACTATATCGTGATCACAGATGTCAGATATATTACTACTTTTAACATTTTTTATATATTCATGAGTCAGACAGAAAAAATTATCTGACCTTTTTTGGGTGCTCACATAGAAAATGTCAAAATGATGCTTTTTTCCTGATATCTGAACTAATGTTGGCGTGAAACTGAAAGACAAAATGAGACAGGTAGAATATATGAACTCCAAGACATTTAATTATCATTTTTTTATCATATACACAAAATTGACACAGCCATGTATTTGGCCTGTTATTTGCGCTCCCTCCTTTATTAAAGCTGGCTTAGCTTTGGGAAGGGAGAAACACAAAATGGAAAGATTATTTTGTTTCCTTGAAATCATCACTTCTACTATATAGAGTTAGGAAATTTCCCCACCATATGCTTAGGAAAATATTTTCACTTGTGTGATTTTTTTCTTATAAATTTGAATATTCTTCTTATTTGAAATCTCACTAGTTTAATGAACTTTTTTCCCACTGACAGGAGTGGCCAGAATCGGTATACCCACCGTATGCAAACGGGCCTGGTTATATAATTTCGATCGATATCGCTAAGTTCATCATTGCTCAACATGGCAATAGAAGCCTCAGGGTCAGTTACATTTATTAAGTGATTGCATCATTTGGTTCTCTTATAAGTTAAATAATGGTTGCAGCTATTCAAGATGGAAGACGTAAGCATGGGAATGTGGGTGGAACAATTTAACAGCACAAAGGCGGTGCAGTACTCCCACAACTGGAAATTTTGCCAGTATGGATGTATGGAGAACTATTACACTGCACATTATCAATCTCCGAGGCAGATGATCTGCCTTTGGGACAAGCTCGCCAAAGGCGGGGCCCACTGCTGCAATTTCAGATGACAATACTACCCTTTGATGACGTGGCTGTGTAATGTGGATTGCAGCCGTAGTTTTGGAAAAATGAGGGTCACTGGTGTTTGTTGTTGTACTAGGCACTATGTGTTTGTAGTTAGGTCAATGCTTGAAGTCTTTAACCAAAAAAAAAAAAAAAACAAGGGAAAATGTAATGTAAAAATCACTTTTGATATTAATTTAGAAGGCTAGGTTTGATTTAGTGGATTGCTTGATTTTGTGCTGTTTTTCCTTCTTTGAAAGGAGCGAATTTTATCAGGAAAGCAAAGTCTAAGTTCCTTAGTACTTGATTCGTGTAATAGACTGATATTTCTGTTCAATGGAATAATCATTATTAATCAATTATTATGTGCGTATCTAAATATAACCCTTAATCATTTACTAATCAATTATTATTTTGTTTTCGATAAAAAAAGTTGAATGTATTTCCAAGTAAAACATGATGATCCTCAGTTCCACCATACTAGACCACATTTATACCTTTTATATACCTTGCTCAAAACCATGATTATATGCTGAATTTTACTTAGCATTTAATTCAATGAAAATTTACTTAAACACGGTATACCATCAGTTAAATCTTCTAATGCAACGATTACAAGTTATACGTCTAGTTCCTCACTTTTAATTATATGGGCATATATGTCACCCTAAAGTTGTAAAAGGTCCAGATATCCGCTTAAATTGGCAATTTCGAACCAGTTAACCTCTTCAATGCCACGTGTCAAAATCTGATTGGTTTGACTTTTCAAATACGTCATTTATCTGATTTTTCTCTTTTCAACCAAAGGTTGAAATGTGGCATTGAGGGATAAATTGGTGCATTTTTGCCAAGTTAAGGAGGGTAACTGATCTTGTTGCAGAAAACCGGGCAAAAACCACAAAATGCTTCCTAGATTGAAAGCCATGAAAAAATAAACAAAACCTAAAGCATACAAACAACACAAAGATTTTACTTGGTATCCTACTAGCCCATTGATGGGGTGTAGGCAATCCAAGGTGCAAGGTCTGGTGGCTTTCACTAATCAAAGGTAAATCGTCGTCGGAATACAGAGTTTTTGGCAGGAAATATAAAGAACTCTAAAAGAAATAAACCGCATACACAAAACTAGCTACTGCATGCAAAGAACTAGAGTTCTATCATCAATATTACAAAACCAAGAATCAAACTCAGCACAAGAACGGAGAAAAAAGCTAACAGAAAACCCTAAACAATGCGTACCATCTAAACCTCCTTTCTTCTTCTTTTATAGCAAAGAATCCAACAAAATAACCGCTTCCTTCATAACTCATGCCTTCTCATGTGCTTGATTATCAATGGAGTTGCAGAATCAGAGGGAGGAGAAGAAAGGATTCAGATCAGAGGGAGAAGAACGGCCTCAAAGGTCTTAAGAAGAAAAGAAGAGATAGATGAGTTAGAGAAATAAAAGAAGAGGTTTAAATAGCTAGGGTTACTCAAAAACAGCCGAGCTAAAGAGGCAATGGGCCTAATGCAATTTTGGGCTTCAATATCAGCTGCAAGACCACAACTCTAGGCCACAAATCTCCACCTTGGGCTGTAGCTGCCTTCAATCCAGTGAATACCTCCAAGACCCCGCATAAGGTATAAATAAAACATACAAGGCATAGAACTTTAGCTTAAGCTAAATTCTACACCACTTGCAGTTTCTTTAAAGCATCTTGATGTTGGAATTGTTGATGTGCCCTAGTTCTAAAGGCATTGGTTCATGTAGTGTCACATTATAAAGGTAATAATCTACTGCATTTATACCTTGTGCTATAATATGAGTAGAGTATCCATTGATTGATAATCATAAATGTCCC